>NQII01002650.1:204726-210440 GCA_002778355.1 Clitarchus hookeri | reverse complement strand
CCCCCGCAAGTAAAAGTTAATGTTTTAAAGGCTTTAGTGATACGTCTTCAGTTACCTCTCGCATTGCTGGGTAGGGATGGAAATAGACTAAAGGAAGCCTACTAAGAGAAAGAATAACCAAGCAAGTGTGCCCGAGTTACCTCTCTACCCATATATGTTACAATGCGAGTTGCAGATAGACTAATGATTAGGAGGAAGCAGCCTGCATTCGTGACATATATAATTTGGTGTAGGTCGCCATGCATCTGATTATGTAGATCTTTGAATGGTCTACACTAGTGATGCAACGAATATTCACATTCGCGAATATTCGCATGTTTTTAACATTCGCATTTGCATTCGCAAAAATGATGGCAATATTTTGCGAATGTATTTGGCAATGAAAAATGAAAATGTTTATTAAATAATAATGCAACTGCTACTTTTAAGACATTTTTATTTATTAACATATTTTTTATGTATAAGAGTGTATTTTAATGATATTTGGGAAACAGCCTTGTAGTTATTCACTAGATTACATAACAGAAACACACTCTTGATATTCTTTTATTCTTATTTACCTAAGAAAAATCAAATTAAGGCCGGTGATTTCTTAAAACTTCTAAATTATATTATAACACAACTGTATGATCAAATACCATTGAACTGCTTTAACACAAAACAATGGAATGAGATATAACCCAACCTTTTTAATTATACAAATCAACTTTAAATGAGATCTTTTGTAAAAACACTTAACAATATGCATTTATGCAACCTAAAGGGTATCTTATTCAAATATGCGAGATCTTTTAATGAACTAGTAATCATGTTTTAATTGTAAATCAAATCGACTTCTTATGAATAAAGTTAAAAATATATTGTGAAGAAAAACAAACAATATAATAATCTTCTTTTCAATTAAAACAAATATGTTCTTAACATTTTGTTAATTTTAACTTTGGTACTAATACTAACTCACTAATTATGTAATTTTTAAGATATCCATTTAACATTAATTCTTGAAATCAAAAAATAAAATTATGAAAAATTGTTTATATCTAAGCACAATTAAGAGAAACACTTAGTAATTAAATAAGAGTAGAGGAATATTAAACTTCAGAAATAGAAGTTTTGATGCCTTTTCTCCTTGCGGCATATTTCGGTGGGGTGTGTAAAGAAGACCAGCCCCACTAAAGACCCTTTCGCTAGGCACACTAGTGGGTGGTGTTACTAAATATTGCCTGGCTATGGGAGAAATAATACCATNAAAAATATTGCCTGGCTATGGGAGTAATAATACAATACTTCTTATTATTTACCACCCACTATGTAAGTGGATATACATCATTTTCCACACGTTTATCTAATAAATATTCATTGATGGTTTTTTTTATCAAAACTTTTATAGGGTCATACATTAATTTTCTTCTTCTTCACTTTCGCTGGAATCAATCAGCAATTTCATGGTGTCTCTTAAAGATATAGATTTCTCTGTCAGACTGGCACTGGAACCAGATGTTTCAATCCGATGAGTAGTCATTCTGGCACGCTTAGGATTTGAACAAGACGATAGGCTTGAGTCATTGTTTCCAATTGACTATAAAATATTTTTCACAACTTGATCTCTGGTTGAAGAATTTTGGAAAATTTTTAATTTGTATCTCGGGTCAATAAAAGTTGCAGTAGCAAACAATACGTCATTTTCCAAATGGGAAAATCTGCGACATAGTTCTCATTTAAGAACTAAAATCGTATTCTCACATTCGTCGGTCACATCAAATTCACCAATATTTTTTTCCAAAGTGGACAATAATGGAATTACTAAGGATACAGAAATATTGGCTGCACTTAGTTCTTTTGTCATTTCTTCAAAAGGTCTGAGTAAAGTTACTATTTTGTCCACAATAATCTACTCTTCGGAAGTTAGTTGTGAAATCTTGTTATTCTGGGAAGCATAAAGACATAACGAATCTTTGTTTTTCAAAATACGCTCTAACATATACAAGCTGCTATTCCATCTTGTAGCACACTCTTGTATGATTTTCAGCTTTGGCTGATCGAGTCTTTCTTGTAGAGCAGCCAGTTCATCTTGAGCTACATTTGAGTGATGAAAATGTGTTGCCATCTTTTTACATTTTGCAATCACTGTTATAACGGAATCTTGTGGCTTAAGCCCCTCCCTGACAACCAGCTGAATTTGGTGTGACGAACAATCAATGTCTCTAATTAATAACAAGGAAATACCTTTTTTCATGTTTGTGCCACCATCTCTAACAATGCATTGCACTTTNGTACTTTTTCTTTAGGTAGTTCCCAATGCAACAACATGGTTTCAAGTTTTATGGCTATATTTTCACCAGTATGTCTGCCATCGTTGAATACCTCTGCGTTTAACACAATCATTTTTCTCTCAAAGTTTTTTGTTATACCATGGCATGTAAGACTCAGCAAAGATATTCCTGAACAAGAATCAGACCAAATATCAGTTGTAAACGCCAATTTTTCAAATGACTTAATTAATCCNGATATTCCTGAACAAAAATCAGACCAAATATCAGTTGTAAACGCCAATTTTTCAAATAACTTAATTAATCCGAAAATTTTATCTTTAACTTTGCCATAGAAATTCTCACATATAAACTAAGAAAAATGTTGTCGGCTTTTTATATTATACGACAGACAAAGATGGTTCAATAGTCTGACAAATCCAACGCTTTCGACAAAACTAAAGGGTAAGTCCTCTAAAGCAATCATTTCGCTTATTAAATTATCAATTTCCAAAGACTTGGCATTGTTGTTATCCCACTTTTTTGTTTTTTCGACGCAATCAGTCAAAGACATTTGTTTCAGGTCGGTTTTCGTACATTGTCGCGAAGTGGAGGCCACAACACTTGTTGTAGAAGCATTTCGCTTTTCATTTTCCCTATTCTTTAAAGCATTATACTCGTTTTTATGCAAAACTTCCAGGTGATTTCTCATAGCACTTGTCGTTCTTCCTTTGCGCGAGTATTGTTTATTACAGATTTTGCATTTCACATTTTCAGCATGTGTATAACATTTTATTCAGGTTTGAAGCCATTGTGTGCTGGCGAAGATTTTGAAATATCACTTATCACTGTTCAAATACAACAATAGAGTTTTTACAAGTTAAAAACAAAACTTAAGTATGTTGACTCGACGCTGCTCCCACCNCTGTTCAAATACAACAATAGAGTTTTTACAAGTTAAAAACAAAACTTAAGTATGTTGACTCGACGCTGCTCCCACCCGTACTATACAGGGTGGTGGATAGCAGGGTACGTAGTAATTTGTTACGGTGCTGGCTAACGGCACCTTGGGCTGCTGTAAGAGGGGTGACACAAAGACGTAACTGGGTTCGGTTTATTCACGCTTAACTTTTATTGTCCAAAGTTACAGTGACCTGTACATCTATGAGACCTAGCCCCTTTTATATCTCCTCGGACGGTGGAATCTAGCTATCCCGCGCCCTACACACGTCTCGGCGAATGTTTGCGTCGGGGGGGGGTTTCGGCGGGTTGCTGAAATTACCTCGATGCTGGTGGCTGGTGTTGTCGTGCTGTCTCGGTGTCTCTCCCGCGAAGTCCTGGGCTCGATCCCTGGACGTGCAGTTCTCTCCTCGTCACTCGTCGTTCCTCGTATCTGACTCTCTCGTGACTCCGGCGTAACTCCCAACTCTGTCGTAAGTGTCTTATCGCTGCTGCTCTGTCGTAAACGTCTTGTAACTCTCGCGTAACTGACCTCAACAGTCCTTCACTCTCGCGTAACTCTCTTAACTGTCGCATAACTGACTTAACTGTCCTCCGTGGCTCCTGTATATATTCTGTTCTATTTTCCAAAGAACTCGGGACTTACCCTCTCGTGTTTGCGGTGGGATAGGGGTAGGCGGGGTGCACTGTTTTTCCTTGATTTGTAATTTCTTGTGGCGAGGGGCAATAATATGCCCGGGACACCCAGCGTTCACAGCGTCACGTCGTGACTCAGGCAACATGACAGGTGCAGTTGGTTCGAGCTCGGGGATTCCTCTGGTCGTTAAGCTATCAGTTTACGGTGTGGGTAAGAATAGCGTCGCCACTACTGGTAGGTATGAGCGGTACGCTTCAAGGTAACCTCAAACTAAATCTTTACGAAAACATTATTAGCAGCTAACTTCATTCAGTAAGCCAGCAATTATGATTTGTTTACTTTGTTCAGAGTCGGGGCATATGGGCTACTCTCGGTTTTAACATGGCCGCCCGGCCGGCCAGTTTTAAACGCGCTGTAAAATTTGAGTTCGTAGGCACACGCTTTTGGTGCCATATTTGAAAAACCAACATTCGCATTCGCGAATGTCAGAGGTGAATATCCGCATTCGCGTTAGCAAATGTGGAAAAATCGGCATTCGTTGCATCACTAGTCTACACACATGAAATTTTGCCTGGAGTTGCATTAATTAATTAATTTTAATTTTTTATGCTTATATGAGTGCCTTGCCGAGATGGGAAGTAGTTACGTATTAGTTAAATGTGACTGTTTTGAAACTGGAGTTAGTTGAAATTGAGTAATGCTAATAGAATTATACCAAAAATACACACACACACACATTTATTACTTTGGTATAGTGTTAACTTACTGTGAACAGGGAAATTTATGTATTGTAGTTCAGGCACATGAAATTACGTTTAGATAATATGTTGCATATAGATAGTGCCATGACGGGTACCTGCTGCACCCTAGCGGTGGGCAATGCGAGTTAGAGGAAGTTTCATGAACAAAACGCTAGAGTGCGCAGGCACCAAGTTTCTTCCGCCTAGCAGAAATTTACAGTACCACAGGTGTTTGTTTTCAGAGATGCCACAAGATGACCGCACTAGGAGCTGTGATTTAGTGCCCAAAAATTGATTTTGTCAGCACTTTAACTAAATTAATATTTTGTTTATTTATTGTTTATGGCCACTCTCGTAAAATAAATGTGTTATTGTGTGATACTTAGATGAAATAAAGTTCAGGAATAGAGAGAGATAGCACTGCCCATTGGACAGTAAAACTAAAGAGGAAATAAAGGTTAGGGCTGAGAAGATACTGGTACCGATATATCGGAACCGGCCGATATCATAATTATCGGAATTAAGCGCATTTCATGTTTAAATAGCAGATATTATAAACAATATTTTGCCCTAAGAATCCAAGATGATGCTGTTTTCAACTTACCATAATTGGAGTGACTTAGCTCACTATTTGGTTTTATTAATATAATCGCTATTTTTAAATTGGTTTTTACTAAAGTACCCAACTGGCTGTGTTTATTTCTAAAGCAAAATTAGGCACGTTTTGCATGATTGTTTACAAAACATGTATACAACAAAACAATAGTAGCCGCCATTTGCATTTACTGAATTTTATCTATGTAGGCAAGCTTGCAGTATGAACAAAACTTAACATTTTAACAGCCTAACACATACATAATAATAAAAATAATTAATATTTACCATTACCTCCAAAAATATTTTGTCTTAATAGTTTCACGACAAACCGCGATCACGGCGACACACAAAAAAACTTATAAAATCTTGTAATGTTGGTTACATGCTGTACGTTAGTGCCGCCTAGCTGCGCTATTCCGACAGTTTGTCTTTTTTTGTGTGTTGGTTTGTTTGCTGTTGCTGTAGTAATATGACGGTGTTAGGTTAAGGTACGAACGTGGTGAAATTATTTACGTGTGCCAGCAATAAACA
>NQII01002650.1:89726-199726 GCA_002778355.1 Clitarchus hookeri | reverse complement strand
ATCACTAATAATTTTAATTGTTTTTCAAGTGTAAATATTCGCAAAAAATTTGACTCGGGTAGTTACATCCATATTTATTAATTCCTCATGTACGTGCTTTTGAAACGTGGTAACTAGGTATCTAATGACAGTACCCTAGTGCTAATTGATACCCACACCTAAGTTTGGCAAAAAAGTTCTAATCCTTAAACTTCTTTCGCGAGTTATTTTGCTACTTTATGTAAAAATTTATAATTGTATTTATCTAACATACAAACAAATATTCCATAGCTTATAATACTTCAAGCATTGTATGTAATGTTAAAAGTAACTTTCAAGTTAAAATGCTTAATGCAGTGATAGTTATTTTTTTGTATATCATGATTCTTACTTAAAGTATTCATTCTAAACTAACACAAATTATAATCAGTAAGATACAACACTATTGACACAGTTTTTTTGCATATCACACAAAAAATTTTGCACTTTTGTTATCTGAATTTTTATAAATCCTGCAGTTAGGCAGGCCTATATATTTTATTTCGATACACGTGTGCATAGCCACCAATTTATTAGTTAAAATACTGTTACATGCTTGCTGTTGTGCATTCCTTCGCTTGTCCCGTCCCGCCAAGCGAGCGAATCAGTGTGTCAAGAACAAGCGGTAGCCCAAGGAGTGCGCTAAGATTTACAAAGGCATACTGCTACTGCTGTGATAAGTTTATCAGGACTCAAGCACTCCCGTTCTTGAAAAGTGTTGGATTTCTGAGGTTATCGTTGAAAGAATGTTCTGGTCATCACCCTTGCCTCTCAGTGAAACTTGGGGTGCGGGGAAGCGTATAGATCAGGCCAGCCACATTATTTAAGCTGCAGCGGACCTCCGAGCTGACAGTTTAAAGTTTGGAGGGTTGTATGACCTTAAATGCGAGGTGTGCGAAGACAGCAAAGCAATGAGCCAGAAAAGCGACAAGTGGAGGCGAGAGTGACCAGCGAGAGTGAAGTCTACGGACTGCGAGAGTTGGTACAGTGGAAAGTGAAACTGGCAGGCGAGACTATTGAACTGGACATTTGTAATAATGGCAATAGACAGATAGAATGTTTGTACATAATGAGTGTGAATTGACTATAACCAATATAGACACAGTGATAAGGACTTTAATTAAAAACTAAAAAGACTAATATTGCACTCACTGAGAATATAAAGAATAATAGTTGAGATTGACAGTTTAATGCTATTAATATTAGCTGTGTGTATATTTATAGCAGTATAACTAAATTTAAAAAATTAAATTTAGTTACTTTATTTATATTAAGACCTCCACTTCTCACAAACTCTGATATGCCCCTGGCATCTTGTAATAATACATTCTTCATATGCTATTATAAAAGGGACAAACCTCGCTGTCAAAATCAAAATAAACAGAAAAGTTTATTATAATATTTTGGAATTACTAATTAAAATTATTTTCAAATGTCAGTTACAGAATTGAATATTAGTTTTTAGTTAAACTAAAAAAATACATACCTAACAAATATGAAATATAGTATAACTACAGAACTACATCATTGTTTTGACATTACAGTATAAAAATTCTTAAGTTCCTTTAATTTTTTTTTTTAATATTCTGTATATAAAGACACTAGCAAACAACTGCCACCAGCCAAATAAGTAACATGATTATTTTAGAATTTATAAAGCCTAAAGTAGACAAGATTTTCAGAATGTGTAAGTTATAACAGCAACACTGAAAAAAAGAAATCTAATTGAGATTGGACCCAATCATGTTTTTTATGAACACAAAATTATTTTGTTGCGACTGCAACAGTTTAATAGAGACAACTAAAGAATTTTGTTTTCACTACAACAAAAAAATTTGGTTGAGTCAGTAATAATGAAATATTTTATGGGAACCATTTATTTAGTGACAATCAGTAAGAAGATTTCTTTTTAAATTGCTTTACTTGTGGATTTTGAATTCCAAAAGCATTTCGTCTCCTCATGATATGATGCACTAGTTCTTTTTATGTTTTTTATTGTCACAATATTTGGCAATATTGAAGAGTGACAGATATATGTTTCAGTGCCAAAGACAAGTTGACAATACATGCATGCTTTGTCAGATACTTGAACCCACTATTCCTCGCACCAAAGGATAGCGCACTACCAAATGTGCAATGGGATACAGAGCTACACATCTTAAATTACAAAAAAGTTACATATGTACATAAAGTGGCAGTTTTTAAGTCTTTGTAATAGTGAAATTGTTTCTTGTTATGAAGGGGTCTAGTGTAATTCAGTGTGTATGAAACTGTTTATACAAAAAAAATTGTAACGCCTTTTTCAATGCCTTGCCGACATAAGCAAACATTTATGATTTGAAGCCTGTGAAAATATCCAATACCCGGTCATTCAATATGTTTACTTGGTTTTATTAACCATATTTACAACAATGAATCTTCCATCGTGGCAACACCAGCACTGATTAAGTGTTAATTAATAAAATATTGCCATGTACTTGCAACCAGTTAACATGCCTACCTAAGGTTATTTGTTTTGCATAACATAATTCTGTCAAAAACAATGCATTCCATTTTGAAAATATAAATACAATAACACCAGTTTAATTTTTGTAACTTTATCACAGGAAATATTATGGATGGGAAGGACTCAAGAAAGGATAGTAAATAAAAAAAAATTATTTCCAAATACTATGGTGTCATATTGATTAAAGACCTGTAATATACTTTACCTGTCACGGAGTTATTTCCCACATGTTCAAGACAAAAAAATGTTGGGATGTCTAGATGGATGTAACTGATAACTTATAAGCTGTGACTGTAATAAGTATGCCTGACAATTCTTTCATTGCAATTAATAATTATACTGATCTACAAACATTCGGAATGTGAGAAATAATTCAAGGACCGTTATCTATTTTATTGTATTTAACAGAAAAAATCTATCATCGGGCAAGAAAGTCTTATTATAATAAATGAAATTTAATCAAAAGATATACAGGTCCATCAAAAAAGGCGATTTCACACTGAAATAACTAGTTTTACAGAATACCTAGAATGTTTTGATATGATGTACCCCCGTTGCATGACACACATCTAGGCGGTAGTGAATCTCAGTCCAGGTGTTGTGAATGTCGCCAGGAGTCACAGTCACTTTGACACCTGCCAAAGCTGAGGTTTGGACGTAGGTGTTGTAATCTGTTCTGTGGCGTGAGGCGCCAACACTTAATACTAGTCCTCAGTGATCGGGCGTAGGAATGCTTCGACACTGTAGTTTAATGGTCCAATTCACTAATGAATGAATACAGGATAATTCATATTTCACAAATCGAGGTTTTATTGTTGCATGAACATGTGAATTGATACATGAGCCCTTGAGACAACTCCCTCCCTTTTCTACGTATGCTCCGTACTATTCGCGTCGTAAAAGGGGGGGGGGGATCTTCGTCGCACTTGTTGGATGATCCTAAAAGATCCTTCACACTGCGGGATAATTACTAAAGGTCCTTCACACTCGCTGGATGACTGTACTTATCTGGCTTGCTGTGCGGGTAGTTGTTCTTGCAGATGAGGTCCGGTGAGCTGGAACTGCTCTCGTCCTGTCACGGGCGCCTCGGTGACTCGTCACGACGTCCCTCCTTCTCGGGTCGACGCAGGACTCTGTGTCTGATGGCGGCTGGCTGCCGTTCTCGTCTCCTGCGGAATCACTCCTCCCTCCCGGAATCTCGTCGGCCGACTGCCGGGTTTTCTCGGACGCTTCCCGCCGTACGTCCCGTTTGCCGGCCTCGGAACCGAGGTCAGCGTCTCGATACGTTTGGCGAACTCGTTTTCTCTCTCTGCCGGATGGCCCTGGGACAGGCCCTCTGTGATTGGTCAGTTGCACGCGGCTGGCTTCTTCTTGAGCGGACGCCCTCCGTTAGGGCTCGTCCCTCGCTCCCGTTCTCGATGTGGGGCAGTAACTGACTGTTGCTTGCCCCACCACGTCCCGTCTAAGGATCCACACAGGTGTGTGAAGATCCCCACCTGCCCTACGAGGCACAGGCTGCTCTGGACTATCCCACTAGCTCGACCTGGCACCTCTCGGTGAAGTTCGCCACTCGATCCCACCCTCCTCGGTGCGTTGCAACTGACTGGAAACTCACTGGCTTATGCGGCGACTGGCTGGTTAACTCGTGTCCCGATCTGGCTGACCCCTTAATGTCGTGACTGCCTATCTGCGCATCCCGGAGTGGCGGTACTGAACTCCCGTGTCACTTTCTGCTCGTTACTTCGACTGATTGACTCGTTAACGTTTCTCACTGACTGCTCGCGTCGTACTCCCGTCGTCCGGCTCCGAAAACCGGACGTCTCGCGGTAGGTCGTCCAACCAACTGACGACGTGTCTCACTGCTCCCGACTGACTGACCGCGTTTCCTCGGACTCCTCCGGTTTTGTAGGTCCTCATCGCCATATTGAACTGCCCCCGCCACTGCAGGTAGCCGCGGACCGCCGTGTTCCCCTGGGTAATCACCCGCGGGCGTGTACTCCAGCTCTCCGCGCTTGGGGCCAGCGTCTGCTGTTTTGTTCTGGTTTACCAGTTTCAGCACTCCGTTCTGTCCGTGCGGAAATAATTGAAGGCGCCCCTCAGTTCTGCGTCCATGTAGTTCTCCTGCCCGGCTGCTATTATTTCCGCCCGCTATTCCAAAAGCTCTCAGGGTTTCATATTGTGGTCAACAGCCTGGGACAAATCGCAGCCTGGCGTGGTCATAAATACGTCTCGGCGTTCCTGCCTGCTCGCGGAGGCTGGAGTCTGTCCCTCTATTCCGGCTGGAGGTTTGTTGTTTGGTTCAGCGTTGTGGGAATACTTCAAGATCTCCCCCTGGCCGCTGCTGCACTCGTGTTCTTCCCGCTGTCACCTGATAACCGTGACACTATTCTCCCGCATGTCCGTCCCCAACCGTTCTCAATGTTTATGGCTGTGGCTGGCCGGGGGTGAGCGCGGCCGTGGGTGTAGGGTGCGTCCCCTGGCAATATCGGGGGGGGGGGGCAGCTGCCTCCGCCTTCCCATGCAAATGGTCGTCTTGCAGTGCCGATCTGGCGCCGTTCTCCTTCGTCACGGCTGCCTAAATCCTGACCGACGTCCTCCGCCTGTGAGCTTCGCTAGAGCTTGAGTACGGACGGATAACATATAGGGACGCCGCAGGCGTCAACNCGTCCTCCGCCTGTGAGCTTCGCTAGAGCTTGAGTACGGACGGATAACATATAGGGACGCCGCAGGCGTCAACTTTAAATGTCGCAAATCCCATATTTTTTTCAACTTCAACAATATTCTTCAGATAACCCCATGAGAAGTCTATAAGAGTCAGATCAGGACTTCTAGGTGGCCACAAATCAGAAACATTTATTTCAATCCAACGCCCGGGAATCTGTTAGTGAAAACTTCACACGCATTGAGACTGTAATGAGATGGCACTCCATATTGATGAAAGATTACACTTAAGCCCTGTTCCCTTTCAATGACATCAATTTGAGGGAAAACGTAAAGTTCTAACATGTCCAGATACGTGGCACCCGTAATCGTGTTCTCAGCAAAAATGAACAGGCCTACAACATGGTCATGCATTAGCCCACACCACACATTTACCTTGGGAAAATCACAAACCTACTCTGAAAACTTTACTGAGCCCACTATATTCGGCAATTATGATGGTCATCAGAGTCATTTGGAAACATGCTTCAACACTGGAAAAAATTTGTTTGAGGTAATTGTCATTGTCGTCTATTGCACTCAGCATTGTTAAAGCGAAGTTGACTCGTTTAGGTAAGTAAGTCTGTTTCCTTAATTGCATGTCTCATTTGGATTTTGTAAGCATGAAACCTCAGACGTTTATGAAGCACATGGTGAATTGTTGTTTTAGGGAGACCAAGTTCCAAGCTGCATCATGCGATGGACTTTTTAGGGCTACATAAACATGACAGACTATGCTCCACGTTCTCTTCCGATGTGCATGGTCGGACTGATGATTTCCAAATGTTCATATTTCCAGTTTATTTTAACTGTTTATACCAACCAAGAATAGTTTTTATCTATAGATGGATGTTCTCTGCACGTACGCCGAAAATGAAGCTGCACTACAACAATCAATTTTAAATCTGCATATCCCAGCACACACTGCGCTTTCTGCTGTATACTCACCACGATTGCTGTGACACAACTGACTGGCGGCATCGCGTCCGCGCATGCTCCCAGTGACTTCAAGGTCACATCAATGACAAACATCAAAACTCACACGGTTGGTGTACAGTTTCACGTTAGTTCCACAGAGATTGGTTGCTTATTGCTAGTACAATTTGTATCTGCAATTACAGACACCTTTTTCGATGATCCTGTATGCAAGTAAATTATCTAAAATAACATCAGCAATTTTCGACTTTATTATATTTGAATAAAGTATCTTTTCTAAAAGAATGTTTCCCATTGCTTATCCAAGTTTATTATAAATGTGTCTTCACCAAATGAAAAAGAAATAAAGTTGATAAAAAATTGCCAGTAACAAAATAACAGGAGTATTTATTATTAAATAAGACTTAAATTACATAAATCTCTACCTCGTGCCATTCGTACAGCAGTAGTAGAAACGAGACGCCATTTGGTTATCAGAATTACTTCAATTCAAAAAAGTTTAAGTATATATACACTGAAGAGCCAAAAAAAAAAAAATGGTATAGGCGTGCGTATGAAAGGTATGAAACCAATCAGAGTAACGCGATGCAGTCGGCAGCTAGATCGGTTATTGCTGCTACAATGGCAGGTTATCAAGATTTAAGTGAGTTTGAACGTGGTGTTATAGTGGCGCACGAGAGATGGGACATAGCATTTCCGAGATAGCGATAACATTTGGATGTTCGTGTATAACCATTTCACGAGTGTACCATGAATATCGGGAATCTGGTAAAACATCACATCTTCGACATTGCTGCAGCAGGAAAAAGATCGTGAAAGAACAGGACAAACGACGACTGACGAGAATCATTAAACGTAACAGACGTGCAACCCTTTCTCAAATAGGCACAGATTGGATTTGTGGAACACCCTGCCGGATTCATGGTATGAATTGCCTCCTGCATTCATTCAGACATTAGTAGAGTCCATGCCATGTCGTCTTGCGACACTTCTGCGTGCTTGAGGGGGCCCTACACGATATTAGGCAGGTGTACCAGTTCTTTTGGCTATTCAGTGTACTACAGGATGAGTATAAAAGAATACCCCAACTTTAAAGGTCTATAATACCCAAACCAATTAACCTGCAACCTTCGTTGACCAAGCAAATGAACCATGGAACTGTAAAGTTTGTTTACCATATTTTCATAAATGTTCATTGTGACCACCACGAGCGGCCCAAATGACATCTACGCGATAATCTCCACTCTTTTGTCAGCATGTCCGGTGTTACGGTTTGGATGGCGTCCATAATTCTCGTTTTGAGGTCGTCATTGTTAGCTGGCAATGGTGGACAAAACACTTAATCCTTTATATACTCCCATAGAAAAAAAATTGCATGGGGTAAGATCCGGGCTTCTTGGGGGCCAATGATGAAAAGCCTGGTCACCAACTGCTCCTCGACCAATCCAGCGTAGCGGCAACGTCTCGTTCAGATATCCGGAAACAGCTAGGTGCCAATGGGGTGGCGCACCATCCTGCTGGAAAATGAAGTCCCCTGCCGCCTCTTCTAACTGAGGAAACTACTACTCTGTAAATATGTCGAAATAAGGGATTCCAGTAACAGTGGGCTCATGAAAAAAGAAAGGGCCGAAAACAGTGTCTTTGGAACCAGTGCAAAACACGTTCACTTTGGGGGAAGCACACTTGTGTTTGGTAGTTTCATGTGGAGGCTCCTGAACCCATATCCGCACGTTGTGCCGGTTCACCATACCATTTGTATGGAATATCGCTTCATCGTTAAAAATCAGTTTAGACATTAAGGCACTGTCTAACTCGTTCTGGGTACATAAAGGAAACATCAGATGTCCCCTTCACATTGACGTGTCGAATGGGAGCTCGTCTCTCTCACAACCTCAAACCAAAAGTTATGAATGCCATCCAAACCTTTACACCAGACATGCTGACAAAAGCATAGAACGAGTTTGATTATCGTATAGATGTCATTCGGACCGCTCATGGTGGTCACATTGAACATTTATGAATGTATGGTAACCAAACTTCACGGTTCCATGGTTCATTTGATTGGTCAATCAAGACTGTAAGTTTTTGGTTTTGATATTATAGACCTTCAAATTTGAGATATTCTTTTATAAACATCCTGTATATTACAAAAACACTGTATATTCAAAATGAATAAAGTTTCGTGCAGTTTGACTGAACTGTAAGAAATGAACAATTAAAACAATGCTATACTTAGGACATTGAAAATAATTTTCAGTTTAGGATGTAAGAGTCCTGTGTCTAGACCTCCTTTTCTTTGGTTTGCAACTAAGTTAAAGTTCTTATCTGATTCCTGTGCAAGAGTGTCTTCTACCCATGCTGAGCAATATGGAAATGCATAATGCTCTAATTCAGCAAGGTTTCCAAAATTACATCGCTGGAACTACATGAAATGTGAAGAAATCGCCACTTCCGAATGAAAAGTATTCAGTTGCTGCATAGGAATGGAAACGGGATGTACCCAGACACACCCTAATGACAGGAATATTTTTTTCTGTTATAGATTGAAATCTCTTTATAAAACATTGTTCAAGTGTCAGAATATTCTTGACACAAGAAGTAACTTGTACTTGTACTGTATAGTTAACACTACTGAATTTTTGAGTATGTGTTTTTTCAAATTTCAATTTGATTTTTATAGATTTAGTTTAGATGGAATGATCTTATTTTGAGAATAATTTACTTTAGAATTTTTTTAAATAAAACTATAAAGTAAATTTAAGTAAAAGAATTCAACAATCAAAGTTATTGTGTTTATAGTCTCGCCTCACTTTTCAAATTTAAAATAGTGGTAAGTGATTTACCACAATTCAGTTTCCTTTTTTAGGAAATTTTTACAAAATGAGGTCTTTATATAATATTCTATCTTGGCTTAACTTATCCGTAACTATCACTATTTAAAATAAAAAATTCTGAAGGTAAAAACCTTGGAACTTCACTTTATAGGTGGTCATCTGCGATTATTTTCTTGTGCAAACCCTAATGATGAAAGCTGCGCACACGTACAGGTAGCTGTGTCCAAGAGAATATATCCAAGGCCATGAGTGAGTGTTGCCCCTATTTATCAAGTGCAGAGATACTAATTCTGATGCCGGCAAATGGACCTTTTAGTGCAACAGTGCCTCATCCACCACTAATAGCTTCCGAGGTTTGTCGAGCAAGAGTGTGGTGTTTTCCTCCAAGCACTGCCCATTCTTAACAGTGTGCACATGGGTTTTTAATAGCAGCGGCGCACGACTGGTGTCAGCTGTTCAATATTTGACTTTGTACTTGTGGCTTCATGGTTAAGCCGTAACCAAAGTAAGCCCCCCTGGTAAAACGGGAGTTGACTGCACATATAACATAAAATTAACACATTTGATTATGTGGAATTATTACAACTTAATCTTATGCTACAATTCTTCAGCATTCAATTTGTCTGCAGAAGGCTAAGTAAACATTAATAAGTAGCTCAATTATCACAGAAGTGTGACAATGCACATACAGAAACAGTAATTTATACAAAAACATCCACAGTATATAACTAGGCCAGCAGAGGTGGTCAGGATCGGGCATTCCTACCCCACCTCCTTTTGCTCTCTACTACAATAATCCCAACAATTTACATCAACCCTTCTACCGCCCCTGCCCTAACAGGAGGGGGCCCCTGCACCCATCTGTAAAGTTCCTTTGGTGCAGTTTCCATACTTCTAGCAATGACCCCATAAACTAGAACAAATTCCCAACATTAGAAAATTCCCCCTACACATTTCTCAGAGCAGTTAAAATTTCATACATTTCCCACTTTTCCTGCATTTACCCATCACTGGATACCCTCAGTTGTCATTACATTTAATTAGTTATGCTAAGGTTGCACAGCAAAAAAATCACAACACAAAAACTAGCAAGAGCAATATGGAAATAATGCTAAGAGAATTGGAAGTAGGACGGTATAAAGGGGTGCTGCTGATTAGACAATATCACAACAGCTATATACAATAAATGGCAACTGTTCAAGAATCTCCTACAACCTACAAGATCTCAGTACACCAGTTATCCTAGTTATGGCTCCTTTCAGTGCTACGGAGTACTGTTAAGGAACACAATTTTATGTTCATACATAAACCGCACATTCATTGTTGTATGATATTTTCCTATTTAAATTATTCTGCACACTGAATTTTAAAACATTGAACAATACTTTATCATACAAAATTAACACACTTAAATACATTTATTTGAACATTTATAACGCATTAATATTGTTACTAAAGGTTTTTCTAATTTTCCTGGTATCCTTGGTGGCAGTACATAGTAAGGTGTCACACACAGTTGACAATAAAGCTAGATAGTGATGGTTAAAGTCTAAACTCCATTGTTAATAAATTTATGACATATGTGACAGTATTTTTCTCATTCTCAATATTATCATCTTGAGATAGCGGATATATAAAAAAAAAATAACATAGGCCCTATTGCAAGTACAGAAGAAAAACATGCAGAGAGTAAGAAAAGCCATGAGGGAAAAAGGAAACCAAAGATAAGTCCATCAAAATAAAAATTTTCATGGATGCTAGTTTTCCATGCCATCATTAGTATAAAAAAATTCCAGTTCAAAAATATTATTCCTTCAATTTTTTTATGTTTTCACAATTTTACTGTCAATTTTCTAGTTTATGGGTACAACACAACAACATGAATTTTATCTCTGAATTTTAATTGATCCTTGCATTTCATCTTTGAATTTTATTAACTATGTAACTGAAAACTTTGCTACTAGCATCATTCAAATTATCATAATGGATGATGGATGTTAAATTAATTTAATTATTCTAATATCCATAGTGTACAAGTATATTAAATAATTTTCTTATGCTTACAGTAACTCTGATCCTATTTTGTTCATTGACCAGTCAGAAACGTTAACTACTAATTCGCGAAAATTTCATTTAGAAAAAAATATACAAAATTAATAATATATAGAGGCTGAAAAAAGTATTTGCCTTTCCACAGACTTAAAGTTTACAGATATATACCCGTCAGAAAAGGACATAGTACGGTGGGATTACAATATACACAACATATGTAATTAAGTTCTCTCCTATAGTAACAGTAATGCATAAACAGAAAGAAAATATACATATTGTTTCACTCCAAACAAGTAGCATCTGCAATACATAAAAATATTTCTTTCAGAGGTCATCTTTCATATCTTTTGACATGGTCAAGCTTGGCTACGGTGAATTTCACGTCCCGTGTTATGAAAGCCAACTTGACCCGCGGTGTTACCAGAGTTGATAGTGTGATAATTATGTGCCCGGCGCCACAGCTCTGCGGTGAGCTGATGAGATGAGGGTCGTTTCGGTCGACGGCCTAGGGGACTCTGGTCAACACTCCGTCACACACAATGGGGAGGCTGTAGGCCGCCTCGCACGCCCTAATTAATTACAAATAAAACTCTTACGAACTATGCTTGTTGTGGTATTTATTACATGAGACTCCTTACTGCACACACAACTATAATACAAAACACGTGGCCTTAATGGCCCCGGAAACTGCGAGCGACCACATGGTCTTTACAATGTGAAACTCGAATGGACTTAACAATTCTCCGATAAGAATAACGTCGCTCTCCCCTCGGCGCTATACAAGTAAAATAATGATTCAGCTTATGACGTCGATGCTGATGGATACAAGTTCACTGATGATGTCTGCACCGAGGGCCTCTGCAGAGCGAGAGACTTACACGTCTGGATGCGTTGAAGTGCTGACGAGAACTGGGGCGAGGCGTGCGCCGGCTTCCGCCACCTGAGCGCAGCGACGCCATGCGGCGAAACGATGAAACACAATATACACTAAAAATTATAATGAGATGAAAGGGAAATGAATTGAATTAAATTAAACTAAGATGACATAATTTTCCCTTAAACAATACCCAATAAAAATGATTAAACTAATTCTAAATGTTTCCATCGTACCAGCCACAGTACTGCGAAATGTAAAATGTCACATGTCTCTGGCTGTGTAGACTGTCTCCAATGATGACAAAACAAATGATATTAATTATATACACTGAATACATAAACTGACTATTAATAAATACCCTGATGAAATAATAACACGGAATAAATTATAACCACTGATGCACTTGCACTGATACTACCATGCACACCCTCACTCGTGCCCACAAGCTTGTCGGTGTGTGTCTGGTGTGTTGACACGACTGCGCTAGTCATAGTGGGCATAAAGGACTCGTGAACGTGCGGTTCAGGTCACTTTTATACTTGGTGGGGCCCCCTTCCTCCTTTATGATTTTCTGTAACATTTGTAATCATTGTGGGATTGATGTGACTTAAGTTTTTGGTTGTTTCTGCTGGTATCTTTCTCTATTAGTCTAAAAATGCCTCCTTGGGATCATTTTTGTTTTAGAAGATGTGAATTTGTATTCTCCTAGAATATGCCTCAAATTCTCAATGGGACGGACAACCTGTGCCTATGGAGGTAGTGCCATCCAGTGTGGCGTGTTGTAAGATAACCACAGTTTTGTGTTTAGGACTGTAAGTTTAGAAGCGTTATTTGGGTGAAGACTTAGACCCCCATCGTTGACACACTTGGGACGGTGAGATTTCAGAATTTTAATGTAGTTTGTGGTTAATCGTACCATCTATGAAACACAATTCACCTACACCAATAGCACACAAGTATGGAACCTACACCATGTTTCGTTGTAGCTATGTCAAGTTCACAGTTTTATTCTATGTCAAACTATTACTCACCAAAGGACTTAACAAGAAAAAATTTACTTTCATCTGCAAATTCATCCAGTATTCATAGCTGTTTTTTCCTGTTCGCTAACAATAGACTAGTAGCTTTAACTTCAAGAAGCTACTTCATGTTGTTTGTGCTGTGACATGCTTTCCTAATTCCCACTTGTCAGCTGTAATATTTCGAGCACTCACTTTTGGGTGTACTTTTAACTTTCCTAATTATGTTGTGTTGTTATATTTGCATTAGACTAGACAGGCGACCACTTCTTGCTTTGTTGTAATAGGTTCTAGTTTCATGAAAACTGTAGATGTTCTCAACTGAACTGATAGGTTAGTTTATAATTCTCAATATATCTTTCAAGGATTTTCACTTTTGGATACTCCTTACTGTAACTCTCCTTTTTTCTTTAGTTGTTTCACTAGTTTTTCATCCCATTTTAGGTCAAGACTGCCACAAAATGTTTCACTGATGAAAACGAGCTGCCTCTTCCCTTACACGTCACATGAAAGATGTCTACTTCAAGTGAGTCCTGGCACTGCCTCACCTACATGAATACTTTTTTGACGTCAAAGTTGACATGCCTTATAAAGTTGTGTGTTCTGATTATTAACAACATATTAGCATATGTTAGTTTCGTTTTAGAATAAAACTTATAAACGGCCTTTGAACAGACCATGTTGGCAGTTTGTTCTTTGTTTTACATATAGTATTTCTAATAATTTAATGTGACTATAGCCAGGCAAATACTTTTTTCAGCCACTGTATGTGTATATCAGCTCAACTCCAGCGACATATCAACAGTTCCAAAAAATTCAATTTTGTTGTAAATTCACTAAAATATCAAGTCTATCCAATAAGTGTGAGCATTAACTTACAGTTTTATTTACCAACTATATGCCTACTTACCGCACGTTTCTGCAATGGTGTCTTGTGTTGGATATCAAAATCTGATAGAGTTGCTGCCTGTGAAATACAAAATGACATAAGTTTTTAATAAATACTATAATTTTCTAATGCAAAACAAAAAACTTAATTAAATATACAAACCTGATAAAAATTAATGTACAGAAAACCATAAATGCCCTCAAAAAATATTTTACTGCGTAAAAATTTAATTTAAATTTTATACTATACTGTTGGTTGTGAATATTGTAAAACCAAGAAACACTGTAACTATGAATATAAAATTTATGTGCAAATTACTCAAGAAACATGATAAATTTTATTACATTTTCAGGTTCATACAAGAACATTTCAGAGTGAAAATCAATTGAAAATATGTCACCAAGCACAAAAAAAAAGCATTTGCACACTGTTGCATTCAATGTACGAGATTCTGGATATTGTAACAATTACAAAATGAAGAACAAATCTGGGTGAAGCAGAAATGGAGCAAGTGGATGTTACTAAAAAAAAAAACCATAAACAATGGGTCACATAATGCAACTGCCACAAATGCAGGAATCTGCAAAAGCACATAGAATAATATTGAGTCTGGTTGACAGTGAGATTGCTACAATTGATCAACACCTGATGTCTGATCGGCTCTCAAGACTCCAATGCTAAGAGCAGCCCAGATCTTTTCACTCCCTCATTCACCTGATGTCAGTAACACGACTCAGGCTATAAGGGAGAACCAATAAGAAACTAGTATATCTGAGAAGGTGGGTGTGAATGCTAAGTGTTTTGGACACCCAGGCAATACGCAGTGGCATCAGTATGCAACAGTTTTCCCAGGGCAGCAATTGGGGGTAAAATCTTTACACTAGGGTGAGAGAGCAAGCCCAGAGCCCTCCTAAAATCCCTGTCATTTCTTAGACCTTCAGTCTATTCTCTACATATAACCCTGACCCTTAACCATTCAAGTCACATCACTAATTGTAATTATTGTGGATTGTTTTGTAGTAAATATCCTTTCAAATTAACAGTTTGTCTCCTTAATAATCCCGTGGTTACTCTCCATATACAGAAGTATACCCTACCCTACATATTGGAGTATAAAATTGGTGGAGACTTTGTTCTCCCATACCACTTGCCATTCTGAGCATTAATACCTTCCTAGGGCTGTGCTCTTAAAACCCACTTCATTGGGGCTTAAAAAGGTTTAGTTGTGGATAGCAGTGACTTCTTGTAATAATTTTTCTTTACAAAAACCTCTAACCCACTCATAATACACACACACACACACACACACACACAATATAAGTCAATATGAAACAGCCTTAAAGATACATAAATAAAAATGATAAATATGATTCAGTTCAATAGAGGGAGAACAAAATATAATTAGGAAGTTTAAAAATTAAACACTACAATTTCAGAAGACAAACTAAAAGATTTACACAATAGTGAAATGTTCACACAACATAACCACAAAAACACTACATAGGACAAAGTGATTCTACAACTGGTTTGGTTTATGCTATAACAACCAGTACATAAAGAAACATTGTATGGGAACACAAAACTGGATGTCTTAGAATTTATTGAGGATTTTGAAAAATGTAGAAAAAGTTCATGAATGGGAAAAAATAAGAAACAGGCTAAAATTCCTCTTAGGGGACCAGCAGGAAGAGTGTATAACAACATACATAATGTCCCAAATTAATGTTTACATTCTTTGAACGTGAATAACAGAGAAACTATTAAAGACAATTTGATGGGACTGTTAGTATTTTATGCTAGAAGGACAATGTTGGGTGCATGCAAATTTATACAGTTACAAATGCTCAAAATGTCTGCCATCAAAAGCAAGACATAATCTGCAACGATGTAGAAGATAACGACAAACAGTAGCTACAGTTTTCATAGAAGTGGCTTCACAGACTGTCACAATCCCTTCTCTCATGGCATCCAGTGTCTATGTCTTTGTAGCGTACACAGTGTTTTTCCGAGTTCCCCACAGGCAAAAATATAATGGTATTAAATCTGGAGATCTGAGTAGATACTAGACACTTTTTCATCTGCATATCCACCTCCCAACAAATGTTTCATCCAGGAGTGAATGTGCATCTCCATGGTAATGTGGCAGTGCACCATCCTGCTGGAGAAAGCAATTGTCTGGATAGAGTTGGTGAACAGCTGGCATAATATTTTTCAGAAACATGGTATGGTAATTTTCCCCCGTCACCATTCTGTCAAAGAAGGGCCCCATAAGTTCTCTGGTAGACATACCACACCACACTGTTAACCGAGGTAGATTAACTGCATACTCTACTACAATGTGGGGATTTTCATCAGCTCAGAACACACAGTTGTGGTAGGTGAGAGATCCATTCAGTTTAAAGGTTGCCTCATTGGGCCAAACAACCACATTAGTAAAATGTTTGTCACTGTTGCAAATGTTCACAACCAACTCACACAATGCAACATGCCTATCTGGATCATCTTCGTTCATAGATTAAAGTCACTTTACATGCTTTAAAATGTCATTGACACTTGATATACTGACACCTGACTCTTGCACAGCTTGCGATACAAACTTTGACCTCCCAGGGGAACATGTGAATGTGTGCATCACAGCCCCTACACTTCTTTCACTTCCTGCCACACCATCTTTTCTTCACATCATACACAGTTCCGTCCCTATCAAACTTGTCGTAATTGTGTTTGTTACACACAGACACTTGTATCTTTCTGTACTATTGTCTCCACTATGTGTGACTTACTTCAATCTTCATTCATTTCAGCAATGATTTTTGAGTAGACAATGTAATTTGTGACAGCCATAATGTTGACAGTATGTTTTGTTCTGCATGTACTCAATATTGGTCTGTGTTTATTTATCTTAACGTGTGTTTGTTTTGCTCATGTGATTTATTTCTCTGTTATTCACATTCAAAGAGTGTAAACATTAATTTGGGACATCTGGCATAAGCTATTCACGGTTACATCACACTTTCCTGAAGCCCTGCTAAAATTCTACTTTTGGTTACTGGTTATGTATCTTTCTGCTACATGTAAACAAATACTGCCATGTGACTACATTTTAACTGTCAAATGCTTGTTTACAGTTTTCAGCTATTCAAAGAATTTAGTCATATTTCAAAAACCGGTTTGTACAAATGTTTACAATTTAGGCCTATAGCCGTTTTTATGACTTTTTAACAATATCTATGTTGACAATAGTTATTATGGTTATTATTTTACATTGTTCACATATTTGTTATACACGACATAGCACATTACACACAATACAAAATATTTTGCTGCAACTGTGTTTAACCCTGTTTTAACTGAGAGGGAAAGAACTATATGATTAAACCTCGTTATTGATATGTGTTGGGTTATTTTGTTAAAAGGACGGCCTCAGTCGGAATAAAAATTAAAACAAAGGAACGAGTCCAACAAAAAGGCAGTAAATTAAAGCACGCAACTAGTGTAGCTTATTATTTGTACGTAACAACGACAAACTTAAAGATAGTGGTGAACATGCACACAAACAGGCCTACTGTAACTTTTATTCCGCTCTTATTTATATGCATTGGTACTTAATGTTTTATAGGTTTATTTCATTATTTATTTAATAATATCTGGCTGAGCTTAATAATTTGTTGGGATTGTGGCAAACATTCAAACCACAGAAACGTAAACATGTTCCACAATTGTGTTTCAAACACCTAGGGCAAGGTTACAACTTTGTGATAAGCAGACATGACTTTCAAACAATTTCGTCTTAAAAACAGTTAACAGTTAAAACATATAAATTTCACACATCCAATATTTGCAATCGCACACATACACTGGTCCAATGTAATGGCAACAATACTCTTTCACACACACAGCGGTCACAATGCATTTTACAGTATATTTATTCCTGCTGTGGAAAAACTTGCCTAGAAGGTTTAAAAATCACGAGTACAAACTTGACATTTCATTCAGAAACACACGTCATGTCGGCATCGCCAGTTGCCACTTCTGCCAACTTTGGATTTGTAACCCTCCCACCATCACATCTAAATATATAATAAGTATTCAAATAATAAAATATCTTTTCAGTTGTAAATTACAAATTCAAAAATCATTATTTATTCTGTAATAAGTATGAAATATGCTCAAAATTGAAAACTTGTATAATTTTCCTGCTACTACAGGCGGTGCAAAACTTCCAGAGAGAAAGCAACAAACTCCGCTCTGCGTATTAAATTTTCTTCCTCGGACGAAAAAAAAACACTATGTCACTAGTGCCTATTCACAGTAATTTGCATCAACATTTTTAACTGTAACAATAAAATGTGTTTCCTTCAGTGCTACCTAAAATTAAAATATATCTATAGGCAACATTTAATTTACAATTAACATACCAAAAAACTAGGTTAAAACAATATTTTATCGGTGAACTATATCTTACTAGCCATTGCCAACAGATAGCTGCTCTCACTGTTTTTAATCGTATTTAATAACATATAAATATTACAAGTTATAGAAGATACTAGATTAAATTTTCATTTATTCAAGAATAAAGTACTTTCAAGTTAATCACAGTGTTATACAGGCTGAATATAAAAGAATACCCCAACTTTGAAGGTCTATAATATGAAAAACCAAACAACCTACAGCCTTGATCGGCCAATGAAATGAACCGTGAAGTTTGTTTACCATATCTTCATAAATGCTATTGTGACCTCCAAGAGCGGCCCAAACAACATCTACGTGATAATCAAATTCATTCCACACTCTTATCAGCATGTCTGGTGTTACGGTTTGGATGGCGTCTGTAATTCTCGTTTTGAGGTAGTCATTGTTAGCTGGCAATGGTGGATGAAACACTGGATCCTTTATGTACCTCCATAGAAAAATATTGCACGGGGTAAGATCCGGGCTTCTTGGGGGCCAGTGATGAAGAGCCTGGTATCCCACTGCTCCTCGACCAATCCAGCGTTGCGGCAACGTCTCGTTCAGGTATCTGCAAACAACTAGGTGCCAATGAGGTGGCACACCGTCCTGCTGGAAAATTAAGTCCCCCGCCGCCTCTTCTAACTGAGGAAACAACTACTCTGTAAACAGATCCAAATAAGGGATTCCAGTAACAGTGGGCTCATGACAAAAGAAAGGGCCGAAAACAGTGTCTTTGGAAACAGTGCAAAATACGTTCGCTTTGGGGGGAGGGCGCTTGTGTTTGGTGGTTTCATGTGGAGACTGCTGACCCCATATCTGCACATTGTGCCGGTACACCTTACCATTTGTATGGAACGTCGCTTCATCACTAAAAACCAGCTTAGACATGAAGGCATTGACTACCTCGTTCTGGGCACATAAAGGAAACATCAGACTGTCCCCTTCACATTGACGTGTCGAATGGAAGCTCCCTTCCCCCTCACAACCTCAAACCAAAAGTTACGAACGCTATCCAAACTGTAACACCGGACATTCTGACAAGAGCGTGGAACGAGTTTGATTATAGCATAGATGTCGCTCAGACCGCTCATGGTGGTCACATTGAACATTTACGAATGTACGGTAAACAAACTCCACGGTTCATTTCATTGGCCAATCAAGGCTGTAAGTTGTTTGGTTTTGATATTATAGACCTTCAAAGTTGGGGTGGTCTTTTATACTTATCCTGTATATTTGTGGTATACAAGTTATTGAAAAAACAGGTTGATGTGTTTTGCCTAGGGTGATTTTTTAAAAGTTGGTTTCAAAACATCCGAAAAAACCATGAATGGGCTATAGTAACGACAGCTGAATAATCACATGGAATTATATTGTGTTTCAGATGACACACTTTTTGCAAAGCTGCAAATGAGAGTACAGTATAAGAAACCGCTCTACTTAAAAGGTAAGAACCAGGTGAATCTGCAACACTACACTTCCAGGAAATATATTTAGTTCAAAAAATTTAAACAAAATAAGCCAGATGAAGAAATAATGGAGACATTGTGGAACTCCCTATTGCCATTTGTTGTGAACAAACTTATTGTTATGGACAACACATTAGTAGCAGTGCAAAACATATCTCAAACATACTGAGTCAGGACTTTTGCAATATGAACACCACATAGGGAACACATCATCAGCCATCATCCCTTATATGCACTAAGTGATGTAAGCAATTAAAGAGGAAATTAACAAGTTGACATTGAAAGAAACAATAAAACTCTACAGACACAAGCATCAAAATGAAAATTGACAACAATTTTAAAGCAATTATACACAACCACCACAAAGGTTGTCCCCTCAGCACACATGCCAACGTTATACCCTTACCACAAGACAATTACTATTACAAGACACATTAAGCCCAATATTTTGAGCCAACAAATTCCATGCAACGTAGAAAGGAACATACCATCCTTATTTGATGAACCACCATACCCACTTTACAATCCCTATGTGACACGCACAACTTAAGTTGGCAGTGGACTATTTTTATTGTTAACAAACTCCAGCATTCTCTTTTTGTTCGGTTTACTCTCTTTGTTACCCCTCCTTTACTCTTTACCCTGATTCCCACTCCTCTCCCCCCTCATGTTTGTGCAGCACCAAGTCATCTGCTAGATTTGTAGTATACTAGGGCCTGCCGCGGTTGTGGCAGGTCTTGTTTTGCTACCGGCCTACTACTTAAAATACTTCCAAGACTTCTGCTGACAACTCTGGCTGCACTGTATTACCTGGTCACCGCTTACCTCCACTGATGCCTAATTATGATGTACAATTAGATCCACCAGTGATATTAAAATATTACAGTTCAAAAAAACTTGTTTTACAGGGTGTAGAAGCCTCCCGGACACCCTGTCAAGGAATGTAGGAAATAAAGGGAGGCAACCATCCCACTTATACAGAAATAATGGCCAGTAACTGTAAGCCCAATGAGAATATATACTCAATACCACAAATAAAACAAAATACACAAAGTGTTAAGGTAAAATCTTTGTATAGCACAGGCCACAAATTCCATTATCACCATGATAATAGTAAACACAAAACATACCACACAGGAAAGCATTGAAATCTGCCAAAAAAAAAGGAGAAGTAATAAAAACATTAAAACTAATAAAATAAGAAATTACAAAAGCTGTTGAGGCGACACTTAGGAAAAACAAACATTTGTATGGAACACAAAAGGAAAAGTCCTTAACACGTGAGTGGTCGCTAGGAGATACCTGGCGCGGGGGTCACGTGTGAGAGTTTCTCTCACAGTAATATAATAAATACGATTGTGTATTTTAATTTGTGGGAAAGTGAAAAAATACTGCAAAACTTGCCTGAAATACTTTATAAATATCAAATTATTTAACTATATTATACATTATGTAATAATACATAATATTTACATTATTACATGAAACAACTTTAACACTATGCCAATTACTTCCTGTCTGTGTGTTACCAAAGTCACATATAAATTTAAGATTTAAATGCACTGCGGACATCTTAATTGGAGTGTGTAAATTCAGTACCTATTAAAATCTTTTACATATTTCAGGATGTCATACGTATCAGTACAGGATAATTTATTCACCTTGTGCACTTCTTCCACTATCAGAACGTGTGTATGTAGAATGTTCTGGACAAATGGGCTTCTCACACATGTTACAAGTTTTCTTCATTTTCCTGTTCTTTTGCAAGGGCAGAAAGCACAAAACTGAGGTATGTCTTCGTGTTGTCTCTTCTTAGTCTGCTCAACGACTGCAATTTTACTCATAACATCACGTGAAGTTGTGGCAGGTTTGTTATGGTAGAACGGTTTACAAGGTGCTGTTTCATAAGTTCAAATGCAAATTTCTTCAAAAATACCTAACTTGGTACTGACTCACTGGTATTTTCTCTGTATGTGATTTGCCTGTTGATTCCACTAATTTTCAGAAGGGAAAAGACTATCGTCATAGACCATCTGCAACTTACTCTGGATACTGAATATTGGCCTTTTATATACATCAATTTTGTCATTAGAATGAAGGGTAGATAATAGTAGCACATTATTGCCTTTTCTTGGAACATACTACTATGCTGTCGTACAGTAACTCTTAAGGGAGGTAGCCACCCTTGAAAATCGATATTTCAAATGGTTCTACCGGAAAATAATGAAACCTACATGACATGAAAGCCATTCTATTAATAATGTTCTCTTAAACAAAGACCTGAAACCTACGAACAGTTGGGGCATACTATCATCCCATACATTGAGACACTAGGTGGTGGTATGTCAGTATCCTACCAATGTGTGTGTAACCCTTGGTATCTATAAGACGTCATAATCATACGTACAGTACGTTAATGTACAAATAACGTTACCTTGATGTAACACTCTCAGGCGAACAGTTTGTGAAAAAACAGACAACGTTTGTAAGGGTGCATTTGGTTGTTTGCCAGGTACGCAACTTGCGTTGCGTGCGCAGCTGTGAGTTAGCATTGCTAGCATGTGACAGGGTGGCATTGCACTGTTGGTTCACAACATGGAGACAGTACACATGTGCAGAAATGGTGGATATGCATCTTGTGTATGGTGCTGCAGGTGGTAACACAAGAGCAGCAAAATATCTGTATGAACAGACCTTTCCAAACAGATGCCATCCAGGTCATCGTATGTTCACATCTGTGGACTGTGACAGACAATTGCAAGAGACCAGAACATTTACAGCGAACAGGTATGATACCGGCATGATACTTAATGTCCGGACAGCCAGGTTTGGGGAGGAAGTGTTTGAATGCATCGCCGATTCACCATCAAGTAACACACCAAAGTGTGTTGAGGGTTCTGCACGAACAACAGCTACATCTGTATTGTGAAAAGGTGCAAGCCTTACACCCGGCTGATTTCCGGCCACGTGTCGATTTCGCTCGCTGAATTCTGCATCACTGCGCAAACAAACCTGGCTTTCCTTGCTACATTCTGTGGACAGACGAGGCTGCTTACATGCATGATAGCGTTCTCAACAGTCACGTTAGGAACGACGTAACCCCAGATGCAATGGTTGAACTCCACAGTCTGGGCCGGCATTGTCGCGACAAACTTAATGGACTGTACTTCTTGCCACCCCATTTGACTGGTTACCTTTATCAAGAGTTTTTAGAGGACCTGTTGGAGGACATGGATTTACACACGCACCAATGTATGTGGTACCAGCACGACGGAGCTCCTGCACACTTCAGTTTGGAAGCCCGTCACAACCTTACCGCCCCACTTGGTGAGCATTGGATAGGCAGAGGCGGACCAGTGAGGTGGCCACCACGCTCCCCAGACCTGATGCCACCTCATTTATTTCTGTGGGGTCATCAAAACATTGGTATGCGAGACCTCGGTCAACACAGTAGCTGAACTTCGTACCCGGATTACTGATGCCTGTACTATCTTCGCAACACCCCACACATCTTTGCCCGCATAAGACCGTCGAGAGTGTGTCGCTGTTGTCTATGAACAGTTACTTTAAAACACGGATGATTTGTAAGGCACGTACTCATGCCGTTACCTTCTACGGTCTTGCCCTTTGGATTACAACTCTACCCGCAGAGTCTGTACTGTAGGAACATGCTGTCCTGTCACCATTACCTGCATTCACACACAGCAGTCAAACAGTGTTCGTACAACCTGCCTTGCAACGAGAATTGCATACCTGGCCGGAAACCAAATGCTCCCTTACAAAAATCGTTAGTGGTCTCAAACACTGTTCGCTTGAGAGTGTTACATCAAGGTAACGTGTTTCCGTGCAGTAACGTATGTTTAGGACGTCTTTAAAAAATACCAGAGGGTTACACACACATTGGTATGATAATAACCTACCACACCCTAGCATCTCAATGTAGGGGAAGATAGTAAGCCTCAACTGTGCGCAGTTTCCAGGTCTTGGTTAAAGAAAACATCTCAAGGTTTCTCAATTCCATGGGATGACACTACATGTCCCAAGAAATAAATTTTCTTTAGGAAAGGTGACACTTGTTAAGAACTAGTTTCAATCTGGCCGTGGCCATTTTCTAGAATACAGAGTCTAAGCATGATATATGCTCTTCAAATATCCATTAACTGTGACAATATCAAGGTAAACCTGACTTGTAAAGGGAGGACTTTTCTCATCCGGATTTGAAAGGTGGTAGGGGCATTATATAGCCCAAAAGCATAAATTTTTAATGTCAGGTTCCCTTCCCCTGGACACAAAAAGCAGTATTCTCTTAGTCCCCTGAGGCCACCTCACACTACCAATACCATATCTTCATGTCTTAAGTAGAAAACCATTCTGAACTTTCTAGGCTTTTCAGTGTGCAGTCTATCCTAGCATGTGGGTGAAGAGATTTGGGCGGCTCTTAACAGCCGATAACGGTGATTGAGGTGAGTATGAAGCGGTGCCGGAATGAAAGGGCGGGGGAAATTGGAGATCCCGGCTGTATTCCACACAAAATCTCAGAGCCATATTTTTTCTTAACGAGTACAATGGGGGAAGATCATGGAGTAATGGACGGTGCTACCACATCTAATTCCTTCACTTCCTTCAGAACACCCTCAAATGCCTCATGTGAAACTTGTGGTAGTAATTTTGGTGGTTGCTTTATAGGCCTGGCATCTCCTGTCTCTGTGCAGTAATTAATAAGAGAGAGCATTTTCCTGTCATCAGTTGAGGTTCTCTTCTTCTAACAGTTCCTCCAGTACTTCTAGTAAAAAGCATTCAATTTGTTTTTGTCTAGAAACTTCAGAAAATTTGGAAGTACCTGTGTAACGTGCTTGGAAACCCTTATCATGGCCCCCACCTCAAGACTAACAACAGCACTGTCAGATAAATTAATCATTCTAACTGGCAAACTGTCAAAGTTTGAAGATACTGAAGTTCTCGCGGTAATTGTAAAGAATAGCTGCTTTTTTTAAAGACATAGTAGACCAACGAAAGTTATATAAATGGCTTTTGAATACCTTACCCGTTTCACATTTAGGAGGGCGTAATTATAAAATAAGCAGAACGTTGAAAATAAAATCTCTAAATAGTATAAAACAGAGTTGCTTATCCGCGTCTGTGTATTAGCTTAGTATTTCTAAACTACTTTGATGTGATTTTCAACATAATTTAGAGAATTTCTTTAGGAAGGTTTTGGTGTACAATACATTTATATTTAATGTAAGGATAATAGAGAAATGTCGAACCATCTGTAATCAAGTTGTAAAAAACCGCTTTTAGGGCGCTTACATGGCTTGCGCTGACTAAACCATAAGAGATACATCAAATTAATGTACAACAGAATTGTAGCTCTCAAAAAGGTCCCCAGAAAAGTTCATGATAGCATATGTTTATCTTTTATGGATGACCCACAGTAACCATTTTTGTCTTTCAAAGTTTGATCAAAAATAATGGTTCACTTGTGAAGCTGTTTTGACAGACACAGTAATAATCCTTATCAAATTAAATATGTTAGTTACCTTAAGCATATCATTTAAATGAATATCTTAGATGATATTACAGGTTTAAAAATTACCCTCAACAAAATAATTACAGCGGTCGAACAAGCACCTCGCAGGGCAGCTATATAAAGCGTGCTGCGGCCCGCATCTCGCCCTGTAGCACTCAATGATTCATAGCAAATATAAGTGCATTGGAGCTCTCCAGAGATAAAGAAAAATTTGTAAAACGTGCTATCTGTTTCAATCATGTCACGAAGAAGTCCAAGTTCGAGCAATATAGGTCGTAGTACAAGGGATGCAAAAAGAATACGTTTGGTATATAATAATGACAACGAAGAAGAAAGGGAAAAAGAGATAGAAAATATTCTGTTGAACGTGAGGTTCGCCTTAGTCTTGACCGTGATAAACATAGATCACAGAGAGCTAGAGAATCGTCTGTTCAAAGAAACAATCAATTACTCACTGATCAAAATAGACAACTTACCAGCAGAGAGGTAACACTAGTAGAATCTACGAGGACTTGCTAATTTGTGGTCAGATAAAGTGAATTCTGCCATGAATTACGATTCTTCCATTGATTAAAGAAATGACTGCGGTTTCAATAGGTACAATGTATGTTGTCTGTGAACATAGCTCTGCTCTGAAATGGAAGGATGAATCAAAAGGTATGTGCTGCTTGCAGGGAAAAGTAAAATTAGAGGAAATTCTTCCTCCACTTGAGCCATTACACTCTCTTCTTACGGGTGATCATCGTAAGTCTTAACATTTTATGCGCAATATATGCCAATACAACAACGTGTTTCAAATGACGTCATTTAAGAGTATGCAGGTTGTTGAGCGGGTTTTACGCCTGCATTCAAAATTCAGGGGCAAGTCTATCATTTAGCAGGTAGCCTACTTCAATATTGGCCCGATGATCATAAATTTCTGCAAATCTACTTTATCTACGATCCAGAAACACAAGCATCAATACACTGTAACAGTGTCGCACAACCAGTAGATAATGGCTTGGTAAGATCTTTACAAGATATGTTACATTCACATAACTACATACAGTATTTTGAAACTGATATTGAGAGCGTTCCACCAGGCACACCCGACTTCAACGTTGTTATCCATGCAAATAAAGTACCTGTTAGGCAACAATTTGATAAAAGAGACATTGTATTGAGCAGCAGTGACAATCTACAAAAAATATCAGAGTTGCACACAGTTTACAGTATCCTTTGATACTATGTTGGGGCAAAGATGGATATGCCATCAATGTTTCCCAAGTTGATCCAGTTAGTGGAGCTCCGCTACGTAAAATGGTTTTATGCTTGAACTGCTATTGCTATTGTATAATGACGAGACTTAATTTTAACCCCTTACTCAGGTATGGAATGTTAACGAACCAGTTCTTAGTCGATCATTATGCTAAAATTTAATCAGAGCGATTGGCTTACATCCGTTAAAATCAAACTAAATTAAGATCAGAAAATTACATTTATCAGCAGATGCCTTATAATTGAATGAACACAGCAGCGAAATTGGACAACTGGTAATACTACCTTTATCGTTCACGGGTGAACCTTGATATCTACATAAAAAAATGCACAACGCAATGACTTGTCGGGCTGCACGGCAAACCTGATCTCTTTACAACTACTACATGTAATCCAAACTGGAAAGAAATCAAGGAAAATGTCCACGCCAATTTAACTCCACAAGACAGATACAATATAGTGAATAGAGTATTCTATTTAAAAGTTCAGAAACTTCTATTCCTCTTAAACAGAACTCACATATTTGGACCACCTCGATGCCACATGTACACTATTGAGTGGCAGAAACGTGGTTTACCACAAGTGCATCTGCTGGTATGGTTAGTGAATAAGATTAGACCGGATCAAATTGATAGCGTCATTTCAGCAGAGTTACCAAACAAAGAAAAAGATCCAATCCTTTACAAAATTGTAAAAAAAAAAACACATGGTCCATGGACCATGAAGAGCCTTAAATCCTAATTCTCCATGTATGCTGGAAAGCAGGTGCAGGTGCACTAAAAAATTTCCAAAATCATTCCAGAGCCAAAGATCTACTGGAGACGACAGATATCCTAAATATCGCAGACTGTCGCCTGACGAAGATGGGCAAACTGCCACTGTACAAAACCATAAAATCGACAACCAGTGGGTTGTTCCATACAACTCGCTACTTCTAAAAGTTTTCGACGCTCACATCAACGTTGAGCTGCGCAGTTCGGTAAAATCAATCCAATATGTTACTAAATACATAAATAAAGGGAGTGATCAAGATACATTCAGCATAGTCACCAAATGAAGTTGAGAAATATCAATCCAGATGCTACATCTGCAGCTCAGAAACAGTATGGAGGATTTTATCATTTAGCGTGCATGAACCAGCACCTACAATTACCCACCTTACAGTTCATTTAGAAGATAGACAGAGTTTATTTTACCGAAAACAATATTTATGATGATGTTACTAATCCACGGGATAAAACACTAACAGCATTTTTTAAGTTACGTGCTCAAGATGATTTCGCGAAAACCCTGACACATGACAAAGTTCCAAGTTACTATACGTGGAATCATACTGCCAAAACCTTTCAATGGAGAAAGCAAGGCACTCCAGTTGAAGGTTTTCCCGACGTTAAAAAAACAGATGCTCTTGGGAGGGTCTATGTGGTTCATCCCTACAACAGCAAATGTTTTTACTTGAGAATGTTACTTCATGTTGTAAAAGGACCGACATCTTTTGTGTACCTTAGAACTCTACAAGGAGTAACTCATAACACCTATCAAGCAACATGCAAAGCGATGGGTCTCTTGGAGAACAACTTCCATTGGGAAAAAACATTATAGGTGCTATAAGCAGTTCAGCAAGGTCGTTGAGGTATTTGTTTGCCATTATTGTAGCGTTTTGCCAAGTGACAAATTCTGTAATTCTATGGAACAAATATGAAGAAAATATGGCTGAAGACATTTTGATTCGAAGACGGCGAGAGCTAATGTCAGATGACGTTTATTATGATCAAAACATCTTTGTCGAAGCGTTGGTTGAATTGAACAAAGTAGTGGAATTACTTTCAGGTAAATCTATTACCAATTTTGTACTGCCGATGTCAACTAATATGACTAACTCAGATATGATCAGTGCTGAATATACAAGAGAGATGTCTTATGACCAATCAAGACTGTTACAAGATGAACATTGCATAAACACCGACCAGAAAAAAGTATACGAAGCGCTAATGTCATCTATCAATAGCAACGAAGGAAAAAGATTTTTCCTCGATGCTCCAGGAGACACGGGCAAAACATTTTTAATCAATTTGGTCCTTGCCAAAGTAAGATCTACTGGCACAATTGCATTAGCAGTCTCATCATCTGGTATTGCAGCTACACTTATGGAAGGAGGCCGAACCGCACACGCAACATTCAAACTTCTGCTAAAAAATTGCTACTGATGATACTACCAGTGTTTGTAGCATTTCCAAACATAGCAATACTGCAAAATTGATGCACGACTGCTCAATGGTTTGGGACGAGGCTACTATGTCGAACAAGACTTCCGATGAAGCATTAGACAGAACAATGCACAATTTGCGCAACACAAACTAGCGTATTGATGGCTGTATAATTTTGTTCTCGTGTGACTTTCGCAAAATCTTACCTGTTGTAACGAGAGGGACACGCGCAGATGAAATTAATGCATCTTTAAAAAGATCTTACCTTTGGCTATATGTGACTAAATTGGAACTTAAAACCAATATGCAAGTTTTGTTGTCTATAGATGAAAATAGACTTTTTGCGGATTTGTTGCTCAAAATAGGTAATGGACAGCTACCACAAGAAAATGGAAAAATTAATCTCGACAATGATAACCTCTGCGTTTTGGTAAACAACCTTCAAGAATTGATCGATAATGTTTATCCCGAAATTAACACTAAGTACTAAGTCACCACCTTGGTTAAAAGAGAGCAATTTAATCACCTACCAACGAGCAAGTAGGCAAAGTAAATGACTTGATTCTCTTGAAAATTGATGCACCGATGCAAGCCTACTACTCTGTAGACACTGTGCTCGATCTCGATGAAGCTGTTCACTATCCAACAGAATTTCTCAATTCTTGGCACAAATTGGTGTTAAAAGTAGGGTGTCCTATTATGTTATTACGGAATCTTAATGCTCCTAAACTATACAATGGAACACGCTTGCAAGTAAAATCATTAAAAAACTTTTTGATTGAATGCACAATTCTGACCGGATGTGGAACTGGAGAAATCGTTTTGATTCCGCGGATTCCATTAATACCAACGGATTTACTGTTTCAATTTAAACGACTCCAATTCCCAGTAAAACTGTCTTTTTCGTTGACTATTAATAAAGCGCAAGGTCAAACATTTAATGTTGCAGGAATAGATTTAAGCATCGAGTGCTGTTCACATGGACAAGCTATATGTAGCCCTTTCGCGAGTGACTTCTAAAGAAAATCTGTTTGTGTTGTCTCATGGGAAAAAAAGCTATCAACATTGTCTACAAAGATATTCTTTAGTTATGGGCAGTACATGTTAGTATACAATTTTTAAAAAGACCGGACATTTACGATAACTTGGTATTTATACTTAGTTTAAACCTAAATAACGCCACATTAGTAAATCGCACCTGTGCGAAGCCGGGGTGGGTCGCTAGTAGATTATATACAAGTAGTTCGGCTGCTTTGTTTACGTCAGACGCCATGATGTTTAGTCCTGTAATGCTGTATTAACGTAAACAAATGTGAATCGGCCATCACCTTTTTAGCTGTGGATGTGTAGACGTTACCGTAGGTTACTTGCAGTTTAGATGCGATACAGTGCAGTTTGTGGCGAGTGAAGTTGTGACGTCAGAATCCGACCGTGTGAAGGCTTGTGATTTAAAAATGGAGGGTGCAAGTACGAGTGCTTCTGTGCATGACAGTTGTCTATGTGGCAGGTGTAACTTGGACGTTTGCCAGTTTGTTGAATTAAAGTTGTTTTCGCTACTGTTGTTTCATTTTTAGTAGATCATGGTGCAAGTCTTGCACAACAGTAGTTGAATTGGCAGAGGACAGTGAATTTTTTTGCTGTCAACGGTCAGATAGGACAAGTGTATGTAAAAAATTTATAAAGGTGCTTTGCAACAACGAACGCGAGCATATGCACCACTTCCTACTTGCCGCGGGAAAATTGTACCCGCCGCCTAACTAGGTGTGTTAATTCATATACTTCCGGTATGTTTTACGGATACTTTAAAACCCTAAAATCCTATATTAGAATAAAATCCTAGGTTAGATTAAAATTGTACAATCCTAGGTTAGATTAAAACAAAAAAATTCTAGATTAGGTAAAAAATGTAAAATAGTGATTCACTCATCATGGGATTAGGTTAAATTAGGTTAGGTGGGCACATATTAAGAAATTGGGTGGACAAATGTTAAATTGAGTTTTTATATTTTTTGTGATTTAACCCCACAATTTCCCTGACCTTCATAGCCTCCCCACTATAGTTTTTGTGGTTTGCAAGCATAATATGTTAATGCCCCTAGTAAATTTGTGTCCTGTGTAATTAGTAGAGTCAAAATATACCACTTTTCGGGATTTTCTTTTTGGAAAAGCTGCTATACATTTACTGTTCTCGCTAAGACACTGCCTGGCATGATGCCACCTTTCTCTGCTGGTTCAATTAGACCCAAATGTCTTACAAATTTCCCTTGACATCTACTTGTAATGACAATTTCAATAACAGGGTTGCTACAGGTACTCGCTAAAAAAAATCCCTGACTTTTCCAGAACTTTTAACACAAATTTTGTTGGCTTTCTCATCTAATAAGGATGATAACACTGACACTAAAAAATTAAATCCCATGCACAGCGCTATTGAAAAATGGATAAATACATAAAACCAAACTCTTGTGTGCTACAAATACTTCTTAGTAAATACAAGACAATATTCACAACATTTAACTCATTTCAAGAAATGTATAGATAGGCCTACATTCGAAAAAATTCCAGCATTAATTAATGATTCTTGGTTGAAAAATAATATAATGAATTTTCACATCACTTCTTACTGGCTTCACATTATGCAGAAAACACTATAAATACCAATCTCAAATTTTTCAATGACATTTCATAAAAAAATATTAAAAACCACTTGAGCGTGATAAATAGGTCTAGATAAATGTTCAGCAGATTGGAGGAGACAACTAAACATTTGGTTACCACAAGTAGCCGTCTGCACCAAGATCTTCCTTATCACTTCATTGATTGCATCAGTCTCCTGCTGCTTTTATAGTTGGATTTTGTTGTTAACAGAGCTAAGTATGAAAATATGATTAATGTAAAACCTTTCACTATTATAAAAAATCAACAATGATGGGTACTAAGTGAAAATATTTAGTTATGTAACTGCCTGTATGCTACATGCATACTGCTTTCTACCAAACACATTGCTGTAACTAATAATACAGCCTACCACACTTAAATTCGCAATACCGAGTAGTGTAAAATAATATTAAAAGGTATGGGGACTTGTCCACAATTTTTTGCAGTAAGTCACACCACCTGTGTGAGCAAAGTTCAATTTTTGAAGGCATACAGCAAAAAATTGGGGATGAGTCTCCCAGACCTCTTAATATTACTTTACAATACTCTGGCTTGCAAAAAGTGTGGTAGGCCCTATTAACCTACACAGTTTAGTTTATATTTTATAAGCTTCTTAAAATGTGACTTTGGGACACCTGTATGAACAAAGTCTGATGTTTGAAGGCTTATAGCAAAATGTTGGGGTCAAGACATGCTGACCTTCAATAGTACTTTACACTATTCTGTCTTGCAAATCAAGTGTAGAAGGTCTTATTAATGTAAATAGCTTAGCTTATATCTTATAAGCTTTTAATATTACTTTACATCACTGTGGCTTGTGAATAAAGTGTGGTAGGTCCTATGAACTTACATAGCTTTGTTTTTATTTTATAAGCCTCTGAACATGTGATTTTGGCAAGACATGAAGCAAACGAGGAAGAAATTTAAATTTTCCAGAAATTTACCTTTTCGCCCTGACATTTCCCGAAAATTCCTGACCATATTTAATTCCGACATTTCCTTGTTTTCCCAATTTTCTATACCTGTAGCAAACTTGAATATAAGTGTGTACCACAGTGGGCTGACAGACTACTGGGCAACTTCTTGGCGATGACAAATCCTGCTGTGTTGACACCATCAACTCTGTAGGCCTACCTGTAGCACTAGTACTGATACAGCACCCCAGCCTACATAGAACATACTGCCACAAAATAAATAGGTAATAGTATTAAATTAATTACATGACATCACTATTTTAAACAATTCTGATATTTGTGTTTTTAAACATTCACAGGATGTTTTAACTTCTTANGGGGGGGGGGGGCTCTGAATCTGCCCGTGTTATAGGCAGAGTTTGAAAGGTTGATTTCAGAATGATCAGTCAGCAGAAAAATTTTAATGTAAGTGTATCCAAACGGGTTTCCACAGTTTGCAGTACTACATTCAGCTGCTCGCAATTAAACAATTGCAGATCTGTGAACTTGATCTTGGACTGCAGACTTCTCGACTACAAGTTGATGCTAGCCAATCGGAAATAGTCATTTTCAGTAATATCTTCCAGAAAGAAAGAAGATATTTGTAAATAAACAGCAAAAATATAACCTTAAAATAAATACTCCAAAAACATTTGTTACATTCAATGTTTTTCCGGTAGTTATTTAGTTTAGTGACTCTTCTGTAAAAAAAAAAACCGAAAATTGTATATTTTCACTCTACTAATGATGCAGAACATGAATACACGAGGGGCCATTAACGTAAGACTAATTTCGTAATATATGCCCACCTAACAGAACCTAACACCAGGATGGGCGAATCACTATTTTACATTTTTTAACTAACCTACGATTGTAGGGTTTTTAACTAACCTAGGATTTTAAGGTTTTAAATTAACCTAGAATTATAGGGTTTACGGTAATTATTAAGTTTAGGGGCTTTTCTGAAAAACACAATAAAAATTCAAAATTATGATTTATTTCTACTCTACTAATTATGCAGAATACTAATATAATAGGGGCATTAACGTCCGACTAATTTCGTAATGTGGCCACCTAACCTAACAGAACCTAAACCCAGGATGGGTGAATCACTATTTTACATTTTTAAACTAACCTAGGATTGTTGGGTTTCACACTAACCTAGGATGTTTGGGTTTTACACTAAAGTATGAATGTAGGATTATAGGGATTTAAAGGAACCGTAAAACACACCAAAATAATGTAAATTGACTCACCTAGGTAGGGGGCTGGTATAATTCCTCTGACGTTAATAGACTTAAACAAACATATTTCGCAAGTTTTTTTAAAATATATTCCACTTATTTTAACATTACAGCATCTTGAATATGAACAAGGTAATCTGTGCAGAACCCATTAATACAACTTTTGTTGGTCTAGGACGTTTCGTTCAGAAACGTAAACAAACTGGCTATACTTTTCATTTTGCTATTTTGTTCAATTTTTTAAAATATGTTGTACTTATTTTAAAGCTACGTCCCTAGTATATTCGTGTTCTACGTGATTAGTTGAGTAGAAATATATCATAATTTGGAATTTTTATTGTGTTTTTCAGAAAAGCCCCTAAACTTAATAATTACCGGGTTTACACTAACCTACGATTGTAAGGTTTTACACTAACCTAGGATTTTAGGGTTTTATAGTAAACTACACATTTAGGATGTTAGGGATTTAAAGGAACCGTAAAACACACCAAAAGAATATTAATTAACTCAACTAGGTAGGAGGCTAGTACAATTCCTCTGTCAAAGGCCAATTCAACCTTATCTCACTCGACAAAACACCATGTTCCACTAAAATGGCACATACGCGAATATAGCGCACTGAAGCACTCGTTCATAGCTGAATATTACGCACTGAAGCACTTGTTAATAAGCATGTTAACGCATAGAAGCACTTGTTCGTGCTTTCTCAGTTTTAAATCCGTCGGATTGGGAGTCACGACTCACCCCAGCAAAGAGACAATGGCTACTGATCTGTTCCAAAAATTTTGTTAACAATGCGTCACTGTGATGTAACAATATCCACAAGCCAATACGGTAACTTCGGGAATCATGACTTCACCAAAAATCATGGCGTCCACCGTAAACAAAGCAGCGGAGTACTCATATTTTTTAACTATTTTATTTAATACATTCTACTTATTTTAACATGATGCCCTCCTGAATATTAACTAGGCGAGCTGTGCAGAATCCATTAATACTTTCGTTTATGTAGGACGTTTCCTTCAGAAAAGTCACTAAACTTAATAATTACCATTTTTCCAAACTGACAAAAGATGAAATATGAGAATACTTAAACAGCCACACAGGTAATTATTCAGAGTAGCGGCTTTTCTGAAGGAAACATTGTAGACCCACAAAAGTACGTACTAAATAAAATAGATAAAAGTACGAGCAGTTTGGCCGCTTTGTTTACATTGGACGCCATGTTGAATAGTCGTGCTACCGCTACCTATCGGGCCAGACGTGAAGACAATAGATTATTACGCAATTGTATGGGATACAATGCAGTTCGCGGTGAGTGGAATATTATGTGCATGTGGTTTGCGACGTCCCCACCCGACCCTGTGAAGGCTTGTGATTGCAGAACGGAGGGTACTAGTACGAGTGTTTCTGTGCGTAATGTACAACTATGTGGCGGGTGTTACTTGGATGTTTTAGTAGATAATGATGTTTTGTCGAGCGAGGTAAGGTGCACAAAAGTTGAATTGGCCAAGGACAGTGGAATTTTATCCGCCGCCTACCTAGGTGATTTAATTCATATACTTCCGGTGTGTTTTACAGTTTCTTAAAAACCCTAAAATCCTAAATTAGTCTAAAACCGTCTGTTAGATTAAAACCCTAGGTAATTATGCAGTTTAGGGACTTTTCTGTAAAAAAAAACCCCGAAAAGTGGTATAGTAGGGATTTAAACTAACCTAGGATTGTAGGGTTTTACACTAACCTAGGATTTTACCTTACCTCACTCGACAAAACACCTTAATACACTAAAACGCCACTTACACTAATATTACGCACTGAAGCACTCTTTTATAGCCGAATAATACCTACTGAACACTCTTTCATAGGCGAATATAACGCACAGCAGCACTCGTTTTTGCTTTCTCCATTTTAAATCCACCGGACTGGGACGTTACGACTCATCAGGGCAAAGACACAATGGCTACTGAAGTTCAAAATTTTCCGTTAACAACGCCACATGGTGACATAATACCCAGGAGTCAATACGGTGATGGCAGGAATCGTGGAGTCGCCACAAATCATGGCGCCCGCAGTAAACAAAGTAGCGGATTACTGGTATTTTTAACCATTTTATTTGATACGTTCTACTTATTTTAACATGACCTCCTCCTAAATATGAACAACGTTAGCTGTGCAGAACCCATTAATGCTACTTTTGTTGGTCTAGTATGTTTCGTTCAGAAAAGCCACTAAACTGCAAAATTACCAAAACCTATCCTAGGTTAGATAAAAAAAATGTAAAATTGTGATTCGTTCATCGTTGGGTTAGGTTAGGTGGGCACATATTACGAAATTTGGTGGACAAACGTAAAATTTAGGGGTTTTTGTATTTTCATGGGTGAAATTTTGGTGATTTTACCCCACAATTTCCCTGATATTCATTGGCCTCCCCACCATCATATTTGTGGAAAGTATTGGTAATATGTTAATAACCCTAGTAAATTCGTGTTCAGTGTAATTAGTAGAGTGGAAATATACCACTTACCGTAATTTTAACTTGTATTTATTTACAGAAAAGACGCTACTCTAAATAATAACCCCAATTTTTGACTAAAGCTCATTGCGAAAAATATTTCGCAGACTTCCAGCTGCCGAATGCTCATTCTGGAAGGGGCCTTTAATGTATTTTTTATGGACAGGCACTGTGTATAGAAATATCTTATGGTCGTCAGAAATTAAATGTGTTAACTAGAATCACTGCTTTCTTCATAACCGGTCCCTAAAATGTGGGTGTAACGATATTTTTGGGGGAACTTTACATGCACATTCCTCCGAAAAGTAGCAATACGTTACAATAACCCGTGTGCAACCATTACCCGTCGTGCACAACAGCAAATTACTTAGCAAAACATTTTGTGCGTTAAGTAAACAATTGTTTCCAATTACCTGCCGTAATAGTATCCTAGCAGTCGATACGTTTACCAGTGAACTACGATTACTCACTCTCAGCACTCGGCAAGCCATGTTTTCGAAGTCAAATGCTTACTCCATGGACGAATGAAGGGTATAAGGATTGGTGTATAGAGGGGTATTTTTTAGGGCAAAAAACGCTATCACATGTTCGAGCCAAGTGGCTGACTTCTAGCGGCAGAAATAAGTACTTGTGTAGAGGGACATATAAAAGTATAATAAATTACAATACTGGACACTCGTCAGCCGTATTGGCAGCACTACTATTAGCGCATATAATGGAGAGAGGGTGGATGCACATGTGTATTGGCTATTTGCTTATATTGCAAAATGTGGAATAATTTTAGAAAATCGTTGATAATTATGAAATTAGCCATTACCAGTGGCCAGGCTTATGGTGTCGGAGGAACAACACTGTATGCAGTGTTCAGCTATTAATATTAGAGTGTTGAGAAGAATATTAAATCTTATTTCTTTCCCAAAATCTGACCTGTCTACCCAGCTCAGAGTGTGTTTCGTAGTCGTCCTGAGAATATATTCCTCATGTCACTGTTATTGTTGAATTGATTTTTATTTTATTTTTAGTGGCATAGCTTAGTTGGGACAGTGGGGTGGGGATAAGCCCGATTAAGGGTAAAGACTTAGTTTTGTTGCACAATTAAGAATGAATGCTTTGATGTTCAGCGAAATTATGTAAGTTACGTGGTCAAGCAATGGCTCGGAGAAATTCACATCCCTAGTTGGGAAAGCCAACTTGACGTGTGGTGTTACCAGAGCTGATAATGTATTAAATATGTGCCCGGCACCACATCCCTGCAGTGAGCTGATGAAATGAGGGTAATTTCGGTCGTCAGCCTAGGTGACTCTGGCTAACACTCTGTTACAATGATTGCGAGGCTGTAGGCCGCCTCGCACACCTTAATTAAATTACAAATGAAACATTTACGATACTTGTAGAGTTATTTATTCCTTGCGACTCCTTAATGAACACACACAACTTTAGTACAAAATGTGGCTTCAACAGACAGGAACAGCGACCGGGTGGCTTTATAATGTGAAACACGACTGCGCTTAAAATCTCTCTGATGAGAGTAACGGTGCTATAACAAATAAAATTAATTATCCGGTTCATGAAGTGAAGTCTATTGCAGTGAATATGAGTTCAGCTTAAGATGTCGGCACCGAGGGCCTTTGCGGAGCGAGAGACTTACACATCTTGATGTGTTCAGGTGCTGAAGAGAACTGGGAGGAAGCGTGGGCTGGCTTCCGCTACCTGAGCGTAGCCGACGCCAAGCGGCGAAACAATGAAGCACAATATACACTAAAAAATGGTTACAAGATGGAAGTGACAGGAATTAAATTAACCTAAGACAACATAATTTTTCCTTATACAAATACACAATAAAAATGATTATATTAATCCTAAACATTTCCATTGTACCAGTCACAGTAGCGCTAAGTGTACAATGTCAAATGTCCCTGGAAGTGGCTGTGTCAATTGTATTCCATGATGACAATTATGATATTGATTATATACACTGATGCAATTAATAACACTGAATAAATACCCTGATGCAATACACCGATGCTATAATTAACAGTGCTTCAATTATAAACACTGATGCAATTATGAACACTGATGCAATTAATAACCCTGATTGAATACACTTGATGCTATTATGAACACTCTCACTCATGCCCACAAGCCCGTCGGTGTGAAGTGTCTGGTGTAGTGGACACGACAGCGGCAGCCAGAGTGGGCAGAAAGGCGCTCGTGAACGCGTGGTTCACGTCAAAGTACTGTTTGGGCACCAGCTCATCTATATTGTGGGTAAGCACAATCATTCTTCTTCTCAGCACGGTGGTGACTCGTCAGCCATGTTGTGGTCTCCCTCACAACACACATGACTATTTTGGTTAAATTAGTGTTACCTACATCCTAGTACAAAGTCAATATAAACACTTAACATAGAGGTGAAATACCTGGAGTGGGTCAGGTCACAAAGTTATTTAAGTACGTAATTAGTGGAATACAGAGGATCAGGAGAAACATGGTTATATTGACGAAAGAGACAGAACACTTTACATCATATAAAATGGCCCGAGACTTCAGTGAACAAGGCATTTAGGCCTCTGATGCAGGACAGCATCAAGTTCAACGCAACAACTGGCACCAATGTGGTCTCAGTGCACAGTGCAGTGTGGCGTGCTGTGTAGTGCGAGAGCAGGAGAGTGAAAAGTGTACTGCACAATTTAATACCACCCCCACCCATCGCCCAGTATGGACGAGGGTGCGTTATGATGGACTCAACTCACATTAATTATAGGGTAATAAAAGATCAAATAATTAAAAGCAAAATAAAGACACACCAGGCATGTTGACACTCAAAAACACCACTATAAGTGTTTCATTACTTATATTATGTATATTTGAACATTCACATATTTTTCACCTAATTTTTTTCACCCGCGTTTCATGCCATTCGCATTTAAATATTGTACTTATTCACATGATGTGTAATATTATGTAGGTATTTATTCTGGTTTTATGCAAGTGTTCGTGTCCATTTAGTTGTGCAAATGTAATCGTTCAACAGAAACTAGTGGATGGCGAGCGGCATGCCATCTTAGTCCTTGCCTCGCGAGCTCACCAACGACAGTCGCCGTCGAGTGCTGTATCGCACTCTAGGTGCTTTCACGATTATACGCCAATCATCTTTAGCTGCAATAGTATTTTCTGCACCCAGAGATGCCACCCTTTCTTTCCGAGAATAGCATCGCCTGGGGAAGCTTAACACACCAGTAATTCATTTTTGTGCACACCTGTGTACTTTCTCAGTTTTGCCTATCTGGAGTCCCACAGGTCAGAATCCATATAAAGTTTTCACCCAGAGTTATTCAGGTGTTTTTTTGCAAGAGTAATTACATGCAAGTTTTCTGACTATGTGTCTTTTATTTCGAGTACTGCCTCCGGGAGTTTCTGGGTAAAGGTCCCCTATAACCCGCCTTCTCCCAGTCTCATATAAATTACTAAACGATCAGTATGCTCAGCTCAGAGCATTTACAGTTTAGTGTGTGTGTGGGTTAGTATGAGTAGGCCCACAGTATTTTCCATGTAAGTACCAGGAGCGAAGAGCTCTTCAAAAATTTACCAAGGGACCGCATATGTCCAGGCGAACAGCTTGCCATACCCTGATATCATTACCAGCATCATCAGCAACAACAATTGGCACCATTTGCAGATGGTGTCTGGCACCTATTTGGGTATCCAACTCCAAAACCCACCTAACAATGTTTTTCGCCGCCCCTCAAAACTTCCATTAACCCAACAACACCTAGCCAACTGGTGTTAAATTAGCACGAAACTTTGTGGCAAATTCTTATTCCAGCTATTTGATGTCCTATGCAATTTAATAGGCGTTAAATTGTCACCCTCCTCCAATGTGGTGTACCTTTACAGCATCATTCCTCGAGTTTTTCGAACCAGAAAATAAAATCTCCGACACCTCAACCCCTCTTGAGCAATTTTACCAGCTATTTCCTCCCACCCTACCCACCATAACCAAGACAACATCAAGAACTCGACAGGAGCAGTGTGATCAACCTGGGACAAATCTCTTATGCCAGCCAGATGCCAGAACAACGCCCATGAGGGCTACACCACATGAAATATGTGCACACAAAAACCAGCTTCGCAGCCACCATTACATCAATAGTGCACAGCAAGTTGGCCATAATGGGGCAGAAAGGCATCTCCACCCCTCTTCAGCCAGCACCGTATACTACACAGAAGAGCGTACAGGTGCACCTGCAATCACCCCCTCCCTCAATTCAGTAAAACACCAGCTGGGAGTATCGATCGGCACAGCAGGCTGTGTGAACAGGTGTGCAACCCCCCCCTCCCCTTCCAGGTCGTACACCCCTCCAAGCGGCTGCAGGGAGATAAGCGAAGAGGGGTCGGCCATGGCCTTAACTCCCGCTGCCAGTTTGGTTGCTTAGCCACGACCATTTACAATGGCTGACCTGAAACCTATAGGCATCGTGATGCCTATGTGTTGGCAATGCTTGCACCCAACCCCACAGGATATAGTGGCCAAGTACGAATTAGACACAAAATATTGCAACTGCGGTCTTAAGATTAGCCCAACGAGAACAATGCTTGGATCAACTGCGAATACACTGACAGCTTCGATGTGATAAACCAAATTAAAATTCAGTGCAATTTTAAAGTTAAAGGCAATTCCAGTCAACAAAATTCAAATATTCAGCTCCCAATCAACAAAATGTTCTTTGCCAGTTTACTGTGCATGGGCGAAGGTATCCCAACTCTCCAGTGTACTTTGTGCCTGCAGCATTACCATTCAATGTGCCTAACCACAACAGAACTCATGACCATAAAAAATCCAAACTTTCAGTTCTCACAGTGCCACAGCAATAACAAAAACAATTGAACACTTCTACAATGTACAAAGATTTATTAACTTGTCCAGACTGAGAACCAGTGCAATGTCACTGTCCAGTGAGTCCAGGGGGCGAAAGTAATGATGTGTTGAAATGCAGGGTGTGTGCAGCGCAAGTACAAGGGCAATGTTTGCAGCCTGGTGAGAGTCTGACAGTACAAGTTGGCAAATGTGAGTGTCTGCCATAAACAGCAGAGGCCAACACTGCACTGCAGCTTTAACATGCTATCGGCACACACGTTGCAGAAGTAAACAAAGCAGTGCTGCTCGCTCATTCCACACCCTGCCAGATGGCGTTGACTTAAACACCTCTCCCTCTCCTACCATCCGCCCATTAAATATTGCCACTTGTCACCTACTATCGCACGCATGCCTTGCCCCAACAGATGATTCTATTGCTACTAACTCATGCATCACAATTTCTGCAACCAAACCATGTGACATAATTTCCCATGCTCATCTTTATTTAACCAGCTGCGAGCACGTGGCCAGAAAGTAGCAGAAGACAGCACCAAACCACTTCCAGCATCCCAAACCTTGCACATGGACGAGCCAGTGTTACCATGCCTTCCCGATTCCAGTTGCTACCCACTTTCGAGGATACCAACAGAGGACCCATCTGTGTTCCTGAGTGACTGTAAAGCATGCCTGCAATGATATGGGGTATGCATGGAGGAGTGGCCTAGCTGCATTGGAGACCAACTCTCCTGGTGGGAATCTATAAATCACTACAGACTATAGTGGGAGGAGTTCCTCCGTGCTTTCCATTGCAGCTTTGGAAGAACACTTACATCACTTCAAGAGCAAATAAAACTGACATTAGAAGAATAACAGACAACAGAGAAATTAACCACATTTATCATCAAAAAAATGCATCGTGTGATACGTTTCCACGCACACCTGCCCAAACACAAAGTAATGGCAGGAACAGTAAGACCAGAGTACCGTGCCACTCTGGTTCCACTGCTTAATAGCAGCCTCGATGAACACATGTATGCCACGATATTCTTGGAGCGAATCCATGCCAGCAGCGCTGCGAATAGGAAACGAGTGCGGCACCATGGAGCCACAATCTATGTCAGGACAGTGTGAAGGGACAGGGCATAGTGTAAAACAGTGCTAAAACACCTTCTTTCGGTCAACAACTGGACAAAAATTTCAGCACTAGAATCAGCGCAGCAAAAATTATCACTGCAAGTGACAACAAGAACAATATTGTAAAATACAGTAAGAGAAATAAAAATGTGAAGTACGATAGAAACCAACCATCACCAACTCCGTGCTGTTATTGTGACGGTCAGGAATTCTATTGGCACAGTGCATGCCCTAACAATCCCCACCTCAAACAAACAAACAACTTTGCAAGCAGCAATTCGGGAAACGGGAAGCAGTGTTAAAGGAGCTGTACATTCCCGACACCACAGTCCCAGACAATATTACCAACTCGACAACCCCACGAGAACTAATTACCAGGTTAGTGGCAGTCATTCACAGTTCATCTGCAATTTAGAGTTTATTAACGGTCATCACTGTCGTGCATTAATAGACACTGCTGCCTCACATAACTTCATACAGCCTATTTGTGTGCATCCTACAGATTTCACTTCAACAGCTCACATAATTCATTTAGACATAAATCAGCACACCAATGCCACACTAGGTCAAGCCACAGTGACAGTTCGCATACATTACCTAGAAACAATTACCACAGCAGTTGTAACCCCAGACATTAGGCAAGATGCCATCCTTGGTATACTGTGTCTTATTGAACAAAATACCCTAGTTGAACTTGCGGCATGGCACATCCATTTCAGCCTGAAGGAGCGATGCACAGTATATAACCCTAAATGGCGACCAGCCCATATAGTACCAGCTGTTTTACTAGCGGACTTTGAAAACAACTTACCAGCCGAACACCAGGCAGCTTTTAAACGGCTCAACTGACGAGGGTCGAGACATGTTTGTAGCACACCCTCTTCGTCAAACTACAGTAACTGAGCATGCCATACCACTATTACATGACAGGCCTCTATATACTGTGCCACAGAGTTATTTACCTCACCAAACGAAAATTATTAAACAGCAAAATCAATAAATGTTAAAATATGGTGTTATTGAACCAACAAACAACTGTGGCTGATTGACGAGTACCCACCACTATGTACGCACAAGCAGCTCCGGAAGATTCTGGGCTAATAAACTGGCTCTGGATGCACATCCAGGACTTTGCCATCACTGCACCACTAACTGGCCTGCTGCCAATTCAGCAGCGGTTTCAATGGGACGCCCTGTCGATGATGCTCTCCAGCAAATCACGTAACCTTTCCGAGTTTTCCCGACCTTGGTGAGGTATAATGCCTCAAAACATCTCTACCTACAGACCGATGCCAGCCAAGATGGACTTAGTGCAGTACGCTAAAAGTGGGGTGGCAATGGCAAACATCACATGATCGACTTCTCTAGCTCCAGGTTAGGATTAATTGAGTGAAGGTACGACACCAACGAGCATGAATAATTAGCCATGGTATGGTCTATCAAGAAGTACCATGCATACTTGGAATAGCAGCGCTTCACACTTCGCAAAGGAAACTACTGCTTAGTTTGGCTCCCCACAATGTTCAAGACATGCAGCAAGCTGGCCCGGTGGGCATTGCTTCTTCAAGATTAAGGCTTCGTCGTGGAGCAGTTCCCGGGCAGCGAATACCAGCTAGCAGATGCACTGTCCAGATCACCGTGCTCCAGCATTGTGGTGCAGGACGATGTAGAGTGGTAGCAGATTTTACCACCAACAATGTGGAAACCACTGATTGAGTTAAGCCTTTACCAGATAAACGCCACCAACAATTACTTGACTTTGCATGACCTATACCATGATGTTGTGTAATTGCAGCTAGAGTATGCACTCACTCGCGAGCAGAAAGACCAATGCGCCCATCAAGCTTTCGAGTGTTGGCAATTTAGAAACATTTTCACCTAGCAACCACAGCATGTGGCGACTGTTCCCCCAGTGTTAGAGAGCAGGTACTGTGACATGTGCACAATTGCAACATATCAGGACACCTGTGATGCAGCGAACAATTCGCAATGTGCGTAAACATTTATTTTGGCCCAGAGTAACCAAGCATGCACGCAGGTACATGAGGTACATGCAACTGTGTGTTAAGTGCAACCAATTCAAAGCACTGCGAGCTGACAGGGCACAACAACAACATCCCCGACTGCCCACTAAGCCCTATGAGACATTATCCCTCAACCTCATGGTGTTCTAACTCAGGTCTTCACAGGGGAAGAGATTTATTGAGGTGGTCACCAATAACTTCTCCAAGTGGGTCGAAGCATACCCCATCAGTAATGCATGGGCCACAAGTGTGGCCAGGGTCCAGCAGACGGTTTTCTTCCCCAGGTGGGGATATCCACAGAACCAGCTTACTGATAATGGCACACAATTCACTGGCAGTATGTGTATGCACATTGTGTACCCGCTGGGGAGTGCAACACCTGAAGACTGTGATCTATAACCCACATGCCAACCCCACAGAGTGACGCAACCAGGAGTTGAAGACCCAGAAATGGCTTGGTGTGGACGACTAGCACCCAACCTGGTCCAACAATCTGCCTGCCGCCCTCTTCACCCTCCAAAGGGTGCATCAATGCCAACACCAGCAAGCAATCTGCCAATGTCCTGCTGGGCCATGACCTCACCCTGCCTGGTGATATTGACTACCAATGCAAAGAAAACTGACATTAGAAGAGCAACAGCCAATGGAGAAACCAATCACATTTATAACCAGAAAATACATCCTGTCACACGTTTCCACACACATCTGTCCGAGTGTGAAGTGGTGGCAGAAACAGTGATCCCAGAGTAACATGCCACATTAATACCACTGCTTAATAGCAGCCTCGATGAATTCATGCATGCAGCGATATTCTTGGAGTTAAATCCATGCCAGCCACGCTGCGAATGAGAAACGAGTGCGGCACGATGGAGCCACAAGCTATGTCAGGACAGTGTGAAGGGACAGAACATAGTCTAAAACAGTGCTAAAACACCTTCTTTCGGTCAACACCTGGACAAAAATTACAGCACAAGAAACAGTGCAGCAAAAATTACCACTGCAAGTGACAACAAAACAATTGTGGAACAGACAGTGCAAGAAACAAAACAGTGAAGTAAAATAGAAGACAACCACCACCAACTTCATGGCATTATTGTGATGGTCACGAATACCATTGCCACGGTGCATGCACTAACAATCCTCACCTCAAACAAACAACCTGGTAAGCAACAATTCAGGAAACAGGAAGCAGTGGTAAAGGAGCTGGACATTTCCGACACCCCATTCCCAGACAATATTGCCTACCTGACACACCCACAAGCACTAATTAACCAGGTTAGTGGTAGTCATTCAGTGACAGTTCGCATAAATTACCTGGAAACAACAACCACAGCAGTTGTTACCCCAGATATTACACAAGATGCCATTCTTGGTATACTGTGGCCTACTGAACAAAATACCATAGTTGAACCCGCAACATGTCACATCTGTTTCAACCTGAAGGAGCGAAGCAAAGTATATAACCCTGAATGAGCGACGCACAGTATAAAATCCTGAATGACGACCAGCCGATAGGGTGCCAGCTGTTTTACATGCAGACTTAGACAACAACATACCGCCCGAACACCAGAAAACTTTTCAGCAGTTCCTTGACGAGCTCCGAAATGTGTTTGCAGTACATGACCCCCTTCGTCGAACCACAGTCACTGAGCCTGCCATACCACTAGTATAAGACAGGCCTATAGACACTCTGCCATGCAGTTATTTACTGCACCAAGCGAAAAGTATTAAACAGCAAACTCAAGGTATGCTGAATGATGATGTTTATTGAACCAACAAAAAGCGACATCAATTCTGCTATTACACTGGTGCCTAAAAAAGTTTGCACATGGAGGTAATATGTCGGTTTTCGATCAGTGAACCAAGTGACATGTTGTGCATTACTACCATACATCAGTTTCAAAGAAGCCATCAGTACCTTAGGGCAAGCCATGGTCATGTCATCTCTTGACCTTAAGAGTGGCTAAAGGCAAGTGCCTCTCAAGTTCGAAGACCATGGTAAGAAAACTTTTACAGCAGCCAACGACAAGCATTTTCAGTTCTGTGCCATGACATTCGGACTGAAGTGTGCACGGGCCACCTGCCAGGCGATAATGGTCAGACACACACGCCCACCTGGATGACATGAAGATATGATTTGCTAGTTGGGAGGAGCAATTACAACACCTGTCACTTGTGCTTGAGAGGTTGACCACCAACGGCATCATGTGCACGATTGGAAAATACCATCTTGGAAAGAACAGCATCGACTCCCTAGTCCATGTCGTCGACGAGGAAGGTAACAAACCAAACCCATAACAACAACTGTGGCTGATTGACGAGTACTCACCACCACCTATGCATAAGCAGCTCCGGAAGTTCTTTGGGCTAATAAACTGGGTCCGGATGCACATCCAGGACTTTGCCATCACTGCACCGCTCACCGACCTGCTGTCAATCCATCATCGGTTTCGATGGGACGCCCTGTCGACGATGCTTTCCAGCGAATCGAGTAACCTTTCGGAGTGTGCCCGACCTTGGTGATGTATGAAGCCTCAAAACACCTCTTCCTGAAGACTGATGCCAGCCAAGAAGGACTCGCTGCAGTGCTCTACCAGTGGAATGACAATTGTGAATGTCACATAATCAAATTCGCTAGTGCCATGTTAGGACCAATTTAGTGGAAGTACAACATCAACGAAAATGTTTAGCAGTGGAATGGTCCATCAAGAAGTACAGTGAGTGCTTGGAATACCAGCACTTCATGCTTCGCACCGACAACAGCTGCTTAATCTGGCTCCACACTATGTGCGAGGCATGCAGCAAGTTTATCTGGTAGGCATTGCTTCTTCAAGATTATGACTTTGTCGTGGAGCATGTCCTGGACATGTAAAAACCAGCTGGCAGATGCACTGTCAGGTTGCCATGCACCAATGTCTAGGTGCAGGACTATGCAGAGTGGTAGGAGATTTTACCACCAACATTGTGAAAACTACTTAGTGAGCTAAGCTTTTACCAGACAAATGCCACCAAAAATAACCAGATTGCACATGACCTATACCATGATGTGGTGCAAGCACAGCTAGAGTCCGCCCTTACTCCCGAGCAGAAAGACCAATGCGCCCAGCAAGCTGTCGAGTGTTGGCATGTAATATATGGCAGTTTAGAAACATTTTCACCTAGGAATCATGACACGTGGAGGCTGTTTGTTCCCCCCAGTGTTGGAGAGCAGGTACTGAGACACACTCACAATAGCAATTTATCAGGACACTTGTGATGGACAAACAACTCGTAATGTGCGTGAACATTTATTTTGGCCCAGTGTGACCAAGCATGCATGCAGGTACATGCAACAGTGTGTTAAGTGCAACCAATTCAAGCACTGTGAGCTAACAGGGTATACCATCAGTCCCGACTGCCCACTAAGCACTTCCCCAGATCCTCGCAAGGGAAGAGATTCATCGTGGTGGTCACTGATAACTTCTCTAGTTGGGTCGAGGCATAAACCCCATTAGTACTACATGAGACACGAGTGTTGCCCAGGTCCTGCAGACAGACTTAATCCCCAGGTGGGAATATCCGCAGAACCAGCTCTGGATAACTGTCAATAAGTTGTAGTTGCTCGTCGATAAAGCGGCTTCCATGCTGCTCGTCCACAAGGTGGTCTAGGAGTTGTATGCTTGTCTTCCCGAGGTGGCACTTCCTATTTGCGCATGTCAGGTCATTGATTGCTAGGCATTCAAGTACGAGTGATAAGTGGTAGATGTAGTACTCCCACATCTCTGACCAGAAGATCACGTCGTCGAGGGACAGCAAGGCGAAATCCTTTCTCAGTCTGTCTAACACTCTTACCATCATGTCTTCAAATGTTGAGGGTGCACACTTGAGTCCAAACAGTATCGCACAGAATTCAAAGCAGCGATCATTAGGAGTGATGAAGGCAGTTTTGTGGCGGTCGTCTGGTCGAACCGCAACTTGCCAGTAGCCTCTGCGCATATTGATTGTGGTGAACACTTTAGCATGTCCAAGTATGTTCAGAGCATCTTTGATGTGGATGTAAGGTGGTGGTGCGCTATTGATTAATAGGTTCATCCACTGGAAATCCAAACAAAAATACCAAAAACTGCTTTTCTTTGGTGCCAGAGTGATGGCGGAGTTGAACTCGCTGTTAGAAGGCTCGATGATATCCTCTCGTAACATTTATGCTATTTGCTCCTTAATGATTTGACACTGGAGATGTTGATATAGGTGTGGGCTATCGTAGACTGGCGTGTCAGTGGTAAGGGGTATACAGTGTTCTGCTACAGTTGTACGACACAGCCGATCAGCTGCTCTGAACACATGCCATGTCTCTCATTCAGAAGGGGCAACATCTTAGAGTCGGCGACAACACATCTTACATTCTCATGCTCTCTGCGCTAGCACCCTACGTCTATCCTATGTGAGAACTTCGTCGAGTCGAAACCTGCTAGAGCTGTGTCAGATTGCAATATGATTTAAATTGTAAATTTAGTCGTATTTGGGACATGTATACTATGAGTCGCCTTTTAACTTGTATCGTTGTGTGAGTGGCCATCATGTGGAGTTATTTAAAACTGTGAGTCGTGGTTGCAGCATTTTCTTCTTTGGGTCTGATTAGTGTTTGTAATAATTGTGTGGCGTAGTTTTGTGTCGTTTTGGGCATGCAGTGTGTTAGTCTTTATTAAATTGCGGTTTTGATTAAATTAAGATCTAATCTTGGTGTGTGTTTCAGTTGTTTTAACATGTAGTGAATAGTTTTTGTCTGCTGCCCATTTACATTAATTTAAAGTTTAATTGCGTTGCTGTGCTTCCACAACTCGTGTATTGGGTGTAGTTGATTCAATATTTTTAACGTCATATTCCTTTATTTTTTATTCGATGGAGCTTTGATTGGGTCTACTGACTGCCTCTGTCGATGTAACTTTTAATGTTAAAATTTTAAGGCAGCTTTTAAATATATTTTTTTTACCTAAAGTAGGCATTACTGGGCTTCGAAGGCTGCCCTCCTTTGGTTTAATGGCTCCTTATAAAATCGCAAATCTGTATAATCAATAATTTGTAATTTGAATATTTTAAAAGAATTGCTTGTTATTGTAATAATTTCGACTGAGGTCATTGAATATTGTAAATTCTTGGTGTATTCTTGTAAACTTTGATCAAAATATACATAATTGAAATTTGTTGTATTATTCGTTATTTGTGCCATGGCACAAGGGAAATACAGAGACTCGGTTAAAGAATAGTTATATTGAAGAAAGAGACAGAACACTGTACATCAAATAGAACGGCCCCAGACTTAAGCGGACATGACATTTAAGCCTGCCATAAGCCGATGTGGAATAGATACTGTTAGGCACATGGATAAATTAATTGAAATACATCTCCAGGCAGGCGAGTCAGACGAAGACGATCGCGGGAGTAGAACTAATCAAAAGAAAACGAGGTTCTTATATACTACATTACACTATGGGTAGCTACATGCTGTTCGAACAAAGGTGAAGTCTCCCATGATGCAATGCGTGTGCACTCCCTATGCCCGCTAAGTCGTGACTGCTGAGTTGGAGAAAGATGGCTAGGCAGCAGCCAGCGAACTTCTGCATACTCAGAGAGGGAATTTTACATAAAAGCATTAACACAACATATACATTGCAAGGCACAATTAGACGTGCAATAAGCACTGATATAAATTGGAAATAATAACTGAGAATGTATTTTCTGCACATTAAGTCTCTGAGTCTCTTTAGATATAAAATACTTGTTACATTTCATTATGTTACTTAGGCCGGAGTGGGCCGGCAAGGCACATGAAGGCATTTAATAATTAAAGACTTGATTTTGAAGTTGCAAAGAGACATTTCAAAAAGATTTGAAATTGCATTAATATAAGAGCACAATACATGACAATTTCAGTTTTTCAGGTTGAGAAGTTAGAGGCCAGAACTGATAGAGCTTTTGCATGTCTAAGATAAAAATATTCATTAATACAATTTTACACACTTTAAAAGAAACCAAACACAGGACCATAAATAAAAAATTAGAAAATTAATTACGAGCATTCGCACACCGTGTATGACACCGTGTATGAAAGTGGTTGCTTAACCACATGGGTTTACAACCTAAAGCAATTTACACACTAATTAGCAGGGGTTTTGTGGATATACAATTCCCCTGGTGACACTTTAGTTCTACTTTGTGGGGTGGTGATTGGACGGGCACTGCATACACACACTCATAAGATCACTCGTGTCGGGTCGGGGCTCCAGCAGGTCGTGAACTGGGCCATGATCCAGTTCCTGCATGAATCGCTTGTGCATAGGATGCACGGACATGCGTACACGATGCTGAATCAGAGCAGCAATGGTTATACTCCCGAGCTGAGCAGAGAGGGCAACAATATCATTTTATCTTTCAAATCACTCAGTTAATTGTGTTTTTTTCTTGTAGGTAATACGGATTAGTTTTTGGCATAAAACGTTACTTAAGTGTACACACTGTTTACAGGCAGAATATAACATTTATATAATGTCATGTTTACAACTGAATTTCATATTCCAGTTATTGTTATCAATAAGAAAGATTCATTTACATCATAAAAAATTACAGAATCCCTAAGTTATATGTCTTAAATTACATTTGGACCAAGTTTTTGGTAATTTAGTCTGACTTTGCACTATATGGTTTTGGTTATTCCAACTTGAAATCCAAACAAAAGTGAAATACAGTAATTGTGTTAATTCCAGAAAGCAAGACGAGTAATTATGAATGACTAATGGCGCATCTGAAGGAAAGGTTTACAATAGAAAATAATGGAAGATGGTTACATACAGTAAGTACTATTCATTCTAAACCTTCATCCAGTGGTCTCACTGGTATATTTCATAAACTATATAAGAATCGTGATAGAGGATATGGGTTATGAAGACCATAGAAATTGTGGAATAAAATACATAAAACACGAAAAATAAAATATAACAAGAAGCTACTGACATAACTAATGAGCATACACTCCTCAACATTGATGAAATTAATTTTTACATAAGAATTTGAAAGCTGAGTTGATAGGTCAGATTTGCCTTCTCTTTGTAAGCAATGACATTATAAATGAAACAAGAAATGTATACAACATTTGTGAGATGATTACAAATACATACGTGCGTTACCCGAGACTTGAACACAGAAATCTCTTACAATAAGCTAGCATGCAATGCACTCCATTATAGAGGTCGGATTCAGAACATCAACTTCGGATTTAATCCATCTTATGTTTCCAATTTTAGGGTTTACTAAACTGAAATATTTAGAGGGCAGTTATTTTGAAAATGAGTGACTGAACCACTTAAAACACGTAAGTTTACATGGCCTACCATAGTGTTACTTGTGTGAAGAATTTTGTAGAAATCGGTTGTTTGGTTCTTGAGATATGCCATAAGAACTTAATTTTCTTATTTAAAGATATCATACAAAATTTCCAAAATAAAGAAGCTCTTTATACGAGGTTTTTAATTATAATGCCTACATACAAAATTAGGTTGAATTTGGTTAAATTGTTTAATATATATGCCAAACTCACCTAAATTATTTATGATGCTGATATTTTCAACATTGTTGCCAGACCCATCAAATCACGAACATTTTCATGGACTTCCGTAGCATTTATAGTGTGCACAATTTGGTACAAATTAGTTCAAATGTTCCAGTGTAACATTTGGTGTGAATAGGTTGATTGGTCCTCGAGATATGGCATAAAAAAACCATAATTTTCATATGGCGATCTTTATAAATGGAGGACATAAAGTAATGCAGTAACACATTCGATGGTTGTATACTCCTAATATACAAAATAAGTTAAAATAGATTACATAACTCCGTAGATAGATTATGCAACACTAAAACTATTTTATAGCCACCATTCTAAAAATAAGTGTTATACTTAAAAATGCATATACTTATGGTGGACTAACTCATTATCTATTTCAAATTTTAATGCTTACACAATGCTCTGCCAGAATGCAAAATTTGGTTTAAATCAGTTGAATGGTTCCCGAGATATTACAGATCACCCCAAATTTTGAAATGGCCGCCATTTCGAAAGTAAGTACCCTACATAGTCGAAAACTACAAAAGTAAGGTGTCCTTACTATGTACTATATATGTATAAAGTTTGGTGAAATTCGGTCAAACACATTCAAAAATTGAAAGGGGACACGCACACAGAGTCACACAGAAAGGAAAGTGATCTTATAAACCCCTCTTTCCATCGAAAAGTAGGCTAAAAAGTCGAAAAAACAAGCATTTTCTAAATGAATAATTTTTTTTTTTAATCATAAAATCTGCGTCACTCTGATTCTCGGAGTGAAAATGATAGCAAGCCCAGAGGGTCACACAAATTTAACTGTGTCACTTTTGTTTACCCAAATCATACCTGAAAACATATGCAAGTATTCCGGGAGGAAATATGAAGTGGGTGCTTGCTGTTGATCAGGCTGCAGGAAACAGAGTGGTGCAAATTTTGAATGAAATGACAGTTCTGTCGCTATATTTTGGAATTAGTGTAAGGAGGGGAAATTTTAAAAAAACATCATAATGCAATAATAAACACTTAACAGCGATGTTTTCTGCAAATTCCTAAAATAACACATTTTGAAGACTGGGAGTTGCACGCATGCCACATCCATCTCCGTTAGCCTATTCGACCCGCTACACCCGTGCAGCTATGGCATGTGGTCTACTGGGGGAAATCGGCCCGAACCGGACAGTTTCACCTCCTCCTGGCTTTGCGCAGTGTGCTATTACGAGACCTCAGATGGCAGTCAGTAATATGTTATGCAAACAATATATTTGTAATAGGGAATAATTTTGATGACCATGCAAGAAATCTTGAAAATTTAATTCTCCGCATGAGAGAATTTGGAGTAAAATTGAATCCAAAAAAATGTACATTTGCATCCCAGGAAATAAAAATATTAGGGCACAAACTTACACCACAAGGTCTTACACCTGATCCAGAGAAAATTAAACTAATCATTGATACACAACCGCCCATAAACATAAAACCATTACGATATTTTCTGGGACTCACATCTTACTTAAGAAAATTTATTACGGATTACTCAAAAATTGCACAACCACTAACATGGTTAACCAAAAAGGAAACAAAATTCTACAATCAGCGTTTTTGCAATTAAAGGAACTATAACTTCCGCTCCAATAATAGCAACTTTTATAGATGACAGAAATACAATTTTAGTTTGTGATGCGTCAAAGACAGCTATTGGCGGAGCATTAGTACAGGAAGACCAGCAAGGTCGCAGGTTTATTATAGCTTACGCGTCCAAATCTCTGGCACAAAATGGAAGAAATTGGTCGACGACATATTGAGAACTAAGAGAGGTTAAATATTTTTGTACGTACTTTCGGCAGTATTTATACGGACGCAAATTTATTGTTGAAACAGATCACGCGTCGCTTACATATTTAAAGTCTATGGCTGAACACAACAACCGTATCCAGAAATTTGCAACAGCACTCAGCAATTTTTCGTTCGAAACAAAAATTGTTAAAGGCAAAAATAATATTATAGCTGATTACTTATCATGCGTACCGAACACAGAAACCCAAAACACATATCAGAAATAAATAAATAACAAAAGTTATACCTTATTTAATGTCCCTACACACAAGGATAATATCTTTGAAGCACTATCAATTGTGATATTTTATAACAAAAAAAAAACCGAAGAGGTCAAGCATACGATAATTAAATTTTATCTCCCAGAATTGGGAAGAATATAAACATACTTCGAATTTCTAGAGCAATAGCGCAGATAATAAAGCTAAGATTAAAAGTCAAAACGAACCACATAATCTCCCATTTCAAACAATCCTACAAGCAGCATCAACCTACTATCAAACACAAATTAATATAGTATCGGATGTAATTCCTCAAGGCAAATCAGTTCAGTGTGATATGCCGGTTGCAAATGTTTCATTGTATGTACACGCAATAAATAATAAATTACATTTTACACCCATACTTACGAATGTAATGAAGTCGCTAGAAAACTACAATGAACTTTTTATTTTTCCGTTGCAGCACCATCCTTCAGACACGTCGCCCTTTCAAGGCGAGTATGACAAGGACCCATTTATTTTAAAAATAAAACAAGCTCTTACACATCCCAAGAGTGTAGCACCAGCCATTCGTCATCTATCTCACAGATATGGAATCACAGCAAACGGGGAAATATATTATAAAATACACACGCCAACGGGCGAACGTCACGTTACAGTGGTACCACAGTATTATGTTCCAGAAATTATTATGGCCCATCACGACGAGTTATTAGGAGGAAGACACTTTGGCATTCGCAAGACCACACTTAAAATAAAACAAGCGAATACTTCAGAAACGATACAAAAAGATGTAATGACCTATATAAAAGCGTGTGGGCTTGCCAATGCGCTAAACAAGCTAATAACAAACCAGCAGGAGAATTGCAATCCATTCCACCCCCTCCTATATTTTCTATGTGGTCAATAGATGCAAAAGGACCTCTTCCGACAACAAAAGCTGGTAATAAGTATGTTTTAGTTATGACAGAACATGCTACACGCTCTGTAATGGCCACACCAGTAAAAAAGCATAGATGCAAGGATGTGCACACAATTTTTTAAAACAGTGATACTTAGATTTGGCTGTCCTAAATATATATATCAGACCGAGGTACATCTTTCCAAAATGAAGTAATTTCACAATTACTAGACGAGCTCAAAATTAAGAAACTGTGCACCACCGCCTATAATCCCCAAGCTAACAGTTTAACGGAGGCCATGAATAAGGTCATTGGCCAACAGTTAACTATGTATGCGGAGTCAGACCAACAGAATTGGGACAAATATTTGGAATTCATTATATTCAACTACAACACTACTGTGAATACAAGAACAGGATTTTCACCATTCTTTTTGATACATGAAGTTAACGCCAGCCAACCTTCACACGTTGTTCTTAACAAACCGAACATAAGAACAGCCGACTGGATACAGACTTTAAAAAACGTAAGGGACACAGCTGCACAGAATGTATGGAAAGGACATGTACAAGCCAAATATTTTAACTAGAGGTTTAAACCGTCTCATTACAAGGAAAACGAATGGGTATGGAAAAAAAATTACGCACGAAGGAAAGGACTCTCATTAAAATTTACAGGACCGTATAAAATACTCAAAGTCCCCTCTAAAAACACGGTCATCATAGAAATGATACGACGTGGGAAGAAAGGTAGTGATACAGTGAATGCATGTAATATTAAGCTGGCCTATTTCCGTAATACAAGAAAACCTCATCATATAACAGTACCCACACACAACAGCCATTCACAAGTTCCAAACAATGCGCAAGCCACACTTCCGTCCACACCTCCTACGGCAAACGTGCAAATAACACCCATCACAGCTGTCAGACACGTAAATAGTAATAAGTACATTATGAAAGAATTTACAATAAAAGGGACTCACGTGTAATGTTGTTTTCAGGGGGATGTCTAGCATGGAAAGTGCTGTGTTGTGATGTGTGATCTTCCCATTTCTTACCCTACAATCTCTTTCCATCACCTCCAGCAGTTATCCAATATTCAGAATCCACTCAGGCATTTACTGGTATGATATACAACAGGCCATACATAGTATACGAGGAGTCCGTACCGATAATTTATAACATCCCATTGCACACGCCACAGCCGACTTTCATTACACATGCGTGGGATCAACACATGTGCCAGTTCAACATTTCTTCCATATGCACAAATGCAAAAACCATCACACGCACAATAGAAAATATACAAAAACATCTTGTAACAGAGTACCAGGCCAAAACAGAACTGCCCATGCGCAAAAGTAGAGGTATCCAATTCATAGGTGATTTGTTTACATGGTGCTGCAATACATTAACAAATAGGCACCTGGAAAAATTAATTTCTAATGACGAAAATATCATACAGAATATATATCTGTACCTCGGAGGGATACAACACTATGTCCATTTTGTTCCATATTGACTTTATTACAGAGTTAAAATCAGCTTTTCTCATATTTCTTAGAGGAATAGAGCACTATGTCCAAAACCAGTTAGAACCGGATATAGCATGTTTTAAAACAACACCAAGTCCACTTTCATTTAGAGGGATAGAACACCATGTGGACTTGGTGTTTTATCCTTCTGAAGCATGTGAATTACTACTGGACATAGTGTTGTATACCTCTACACAGCCTGGCGGATTGTTAGTGAACTAAGAGTACTTTTGACAGTTCTGATGAGTTTACATAGTTGGATGTATTTAAAGTCATAATATTTGCTCTTTTTTAGTAATAGTAAGAATAATGAACCATAATTCTCGTGGGAGAAAGATTCTGGAACTATTGAAAAGTTCTAAAAAAGATTCTACTACAGGTAAGCTACTGTTTTGCTCATTATTTTTAATGTGATATACATAACCTCAAACAGTTAATGTAATGTTTTGTTATGAACCTAAACTTCACAATATTATGTTTTACATGTAATATTATAAGACTTGTTTTATTTCAGAACCAAATCATACAAACAGCAAGGATGTTGAAAATGAAGAGGATAATGGAGATGACTTGAGTTTCGACGAAGATGATGATGATTCTGATCGGGACAAAAATTATGAACCTCCAAGCTCTGAAACGGATTCCAGTGATGATGTCCCTGTATTTAATGAAATACAAAATGAGGTCAGTACAAATAGTGCTAAAACAAACTCAAATGGACATGAGCTACGTTTACTTGAGGAAGACTTAAATTTAAGCAGCGACAATGAAAATATTGCAGAAAATCAAGTAGGCCTAGATTTGCAAGGAACAGTAGGCGTAAGGAGAAAAGTGAAAAATAAATCTATTTCTACTCAGATAGGTAAAAAACGTGTCGTTCATACCAGTGAATGGGCATGTAATATTCAGAAACGTAAATATTCTGCAGGTGAAGAATATATTAGTAAAAAGGGTAAAGTTGTCCCTGCCAGAATTATTAAACCTCCTTGTTCTTGCAGACTGAAATGTTCTGAAAAATTATTACAAAGTGACAGACAGGAGATCTTTAATGCATACTGGAGTCAGGAGAAGGGAAATGACACAAAACGGCAATTCATTGTTTCATGTGTAGAGAAGCATAGTACTGTCCGTTCAAGAAAACGAGACCTTGCCTCCAATAAGTCAAAACAAAATACTCTACAATATTATTTTACAGTAAAAGGCATACGAACTAGAGTATGTAAACTTATGTTTTTAAATACACTATCTATATCAAACACCGTGGTAGTTAATGTTTTGAAAAATATTGAACCAGGTGGAATTGTAAAAATCGATCAAAGGGGTAAGCAAACTCCCGTCAATAAAACACATAATGACACTGTTGAAAGTGTAGTAAGACACATCTCTTCCTTCCCAAATTATAGCAGTCATTACACTAGGGAAAAGAGTGATATGAAGTATTTGGGTCCGCACCTGAACATAGAGAAAATGTATGAACTGTATGTAGAGGATTGTAATGAAAATGATTTCAACCCTTTGTTAATAGCTAAAAAATGGCTCTACTACGATGTGTTCAACGAAAAATTTAAGTTGAATTTCAAACCACCAGAAATAGACACGTGTGACACATGTGATTATTTTCAAGCAAAATTAAAAAATAATTTGACTCTAGATGAAAAACATTCTATTGAGGAAGACCATAATGCACATCTGGATGAATCTAAATTAAGGTATGATTTAAAAAGCGAGGACACCAAAAGGGCTAACAATACCCTTAAGGTATTAACGGGTGATCTTCAAAAATGTTTGCCGTCACCCCTTGTAACAAATTGCATAAGCTTTTACAAGAGAAAACTTTGGACGTTGAATTACACCCTTTTTGATTCTTCTGATTCGTCAGTCCATTGTATTATGTGGGACGAATCCAAAGGAGCTCGTGGCGGAAATGAAATCGGATCTGCATTACTGAAATGGGCAGATACCGTCATTCCTGGCAGTGACATTGAAGAAATCATTCTGTGGTCGGATAATTGTTACGGCCAGAATAAGAATATTAGCCTTATTATGTGTTTCTTTTGGATACTCAATAAGTATCCTCAAGTAAAAATCATCACTCAAAAGTTTCTACTAAAGGGCCACACGCATATGGAGGCGGATACTGTCCATGCACTGATAGAGCGGAAGAGAAAAAAACTTAACAACATGACAATTCTAACGCCCTGGGATTGGCAGCAGTTAGTCAGACAGACCTCAATGAAATATACTGTGCATAATATGGAACTGGAAGATTTTAAAAATTTTAGGTCTTTGTACGATGTCAAAACATGTGAAAATCCACCCTTTATTAATAGAAAAAAAGATGTCAACAAAGAACAAGTTCTTCTGTCAACCTGTGTTCAACTGCAAGTAAAACAGAACAGCATGGGAACTCTGTTTTTGAAAAGTAATTTCGCTGATGAAAACCAGGAGATTGACCTTGTTAGGTTTCGAAGGCGACCCCTTACATTGCCAAACGATTTGCAACTGGTAACACCAACTCCAATACCAATATCACAACAAAAGTATAATGATCTATTGGCATTACTACCATATGTTCCTACAGTTTGCCATGACTTTTATAAAAACTTAAAGCATACTAGTAATACCACTAGTGAGTACCCTGAAGGAGACTTACCTGATGATGACTGAGTTTTTTGCATCTAAAATACCATTTTAGTTGAATACATAGATGTATTATTTGTATTTGTAAAGAGAATTATAAATAAAATAGTTAAATACATTTTGTAAGTCAAATAGTATTGTGTTTGTTATTGAATATCCCACATTAGGTCTTATAGTACAATAACTTTATTAGAGGGATACAACACCATGTCCATTAAAAAGTGAAAAAAACCGTAAAAAAGGTTTTTTTTTATTTTATAACAACTGCATGATGTAAATAACAATAAATAGAATGTTCTGGTAAAATATTGTTTCAACATCTCAATAAATAGCTGTGCCAATAACACTTTTTGTTGAAAAAATGTTTAAAACTCCTCTCCTGTAAAGTTATGAAAATGGACATAGTGTTGTATCCCTCCGAGGTACAGATATAATATCGTAAATTTGGTGCACACAAACAATCAGGCCATTAAAGAATAATAAACGATGTGCAAAATACGTCAGAAATTGATAATCAATTAAGTTTACTAGCAGACACCATTAACAACATAACACTGTCGTTACGACACCATGGGATGTCATTTAACACAGAACTATTAGCACTCACGCAACAACTAACGTTGTCCATTGTTTTACACATGCTCAATATTCTCTTACAAGAACAACAAATATTAACGCACATCACGCAATGCAAAACAAATCACTTTCCAATTAAACTCATTCCGGAAGATAAGTTTTGAAGGACCTTAATGCCTTACACGCAAATTTGGAAACGACGCCCTTAAAATTAGCCATATCGGCGACGCAACACACTAAATACTATCAGCTCCCACTAACGGAATGTAGCATTAGTCCATCTAGATTTGTTATTAAAGTTTATTTTTGTTTCAAAGTTATGTTAGGTCATGGGCACAGGGTCAAGTTCAGCCAGATCCAAGATGGCCTCCAACCAACCAGAATGACAAGATCATTATGTTGGCCGGCGCCTGGCTCCTATCCCCTTGTGGCCAATTCATCTATTTTCTACTACTGCCATTTCATCTTTGGTTTCTCCTCATACCCTAGGTTGTAATACGTAATTTGTGTATCAGTCTTTATGTTTATAGGATACTCTGTTTCCTTTTGCCAGTGAGATGTGTTTTATGTATGTATTTTGTATACTGTGCACTAAATAAAGTTGCACTTGCCAGTGATATGGAGCTATAAAAGTAATTTCTTAACCTAACTAGGTTGGTCGCCTCTCAGACCTAAGGAATTTGCATTTATTGTGGCCTCAACAAGACTTCGGTATGTTAGAAATGCCTTTGTTCGGTGTTCTTGCTATCGTAGGCTGACCATGTCACCATTCCCTCGTAATTGTAGGAGGGAGCTGCCATGAATCCTACACGCCCTGAGGCACTAATCTCTCCCATCCCAGTTGATGGAAAAGCTGGGTGGCACACTCTAACTAACTTTACACTGTTTTATGCTTTCACCCCCCTCTCCAGTGTTTCACTGGTTACTTTGATGGGGCTTGGATGGAGAGGATGGTCGAGTATTGGTATCCAAGATAGGATTATGTGGATGCATGGTATGAAAAAGGAAATTACGTTGCAAAAATTGAAAAAATGACAGGTGATGGAAATATTGAAATTGGATTGGGTGAGAACTCACTACTTAACTGAAGTGAGTGTGAGTTCTTAGATTTCAGGGCGGTGGGCCATATGACCCCTTGGTGAAGTTCCCTACTCAAAATGCAATATGAAAACAGAGATTACAGCTGATATTGGGTATTTTGATTCCCCAGACATCCCTGCAGAAGGCCAGGTCCCGAAACTCAACACAATATGGAAAATTATTATTAAAATCCGGGAACTGAGTTGTATTGAGAAATTGCACATACATTTAGACACTTTTTTGGCACACTCACGATTGAAGTTGGCCTGGCGCACAAGGCCTGCTAGTGGCCAGAACAACAAAGCCTGGACAGTATTAGAAGTAATTAAGTTGTGTTAAACCTCCAAGGCTGATGAATCTGACTGAGGTGTTACTGTGATCATGAGTTAGGAAAGAAAACTAAAACGCATGCTCAAATTACTTACTAGATGTGACATTGGAAAGCTAACAGTGGTCAGTGATAACAAAGACTGGAAGTTCCCCTATGACACAATACATGTGCAGCACCTACAACCTGCTAAAAACAGACTGAGGAGTCAGAAAGGATTGACAGCTGAGCTAACATATGTCAATTCTGCTAGGTAAATTTCATTTCACACTGCAATACGGTTAACATTACTATTGAGTCGGAATGTTATTAAAATTTAGGTTATCAATAAAATCAATAAACTAGAATTATAGGAAATTCTTTTGTTACCCGACTGACTAACACACATATGTAAAACACAATAAAACAGCTAGGTATTAAAACATTTTAATTTTCATGTGTGAATTTTATATTCATAAATTTCTGGGGTTATCATGACTGGAAATGCATATTCTGATAAAAATTGTCAATTAATGATAATGGAGCATTTAAACAGGTTATGCAAAGACACTCAATATTATTAGAATAAAACATGTTATACTAATTAACTTTACATTTACCGGATTAATTACGAAGTCATGTGGTCTTGAGACAATGGCCTTTAATTATATGGAAAGTTCGTGTTTCACCGAGATAACATTATTTTTCCTTTTGATTCTTATTGAGAGGGATATTATGCAAACTCAAATGTGGCATTTAATTTGGGCTATACTGAATTTTCAATATCACATGTACAGATACTGTGTTGATGAACGTGTTGGTCAAGAGTATGATATGGCAGTAACCCATTCGGGATCTGTTCATGACCCACATGCATGCATAGCATGCACAAGTGCATAGACGGCATTCCATAGCTTACTTGATAGTGACGCAACAGTGGTTGGGTCAGACTTCGCTGGGGCATGGTCAACATCAAACTGTCACCACTGCTTGACGGCTGGTACACTGATCGCGACTGCGAAAATATAAGCTGAAGACAGCATGCAAGTAGAGTGATATACTCACGGTTATTTATATTGTACAATCCAAATCCTTGAACCACACTCTATATAGTTATACTACTTATCATTTTTGTGGATTAAGCATATCCCAGGCAACTCCAGCTCCATTGTAATGGGAAGGAGTAACCACTGTTAGGAAAACAATTCTTTGAAAATTTAATTACTTAATCTCTGTTACTTTATGAAGATAATGCATTATTTGTTACCACTATTAGTTTTCTTCTCACTTTTTAAACATGAAAATTGGTAGGAAATGGCTTTATAGACCTACCTCTACCTGTTTGATCTTTGTGCGTATGGTTGAAAACTAAAAATTATAAGACACAATTAGCAATGTTTTGTCTTAGATGAGACTACAATGACTTAAAAATACATGTGTTAATTTCCAATTGTGGACACACAACACGTGCATTCTATTGGAGACTAACTAGTAGGAATTAATGAGTAGTGATATATTTAGTTCTGATTTATTATATATATATATATATATATATATATATATATATATGACTGATTGTTAACTATTGTAGTGTCACAAAAACACTTAACATAATTTCATATGGGTACATGTTAATATTTTCAATAAAACATTACAATACTTTAAATATGGTTTTATTGACAATCCATAAATAAAGAAGTAAATTAACAACTATATACATGGAACAAATCATTTTAAAAGTAATAACTTTGGTATAGTCTGTCACATGAACAAGTGCACTTTATTGACAGTTCTGAAGTATGCTTGTGCATAGTTATTTCAATGGCAAAATATTTTTAGTAAACACACTGGGCAGGTTGACAATCAGCTGAGTGTGTTTATGTAATCATTATCTGTGGTAGGGGGAAATACTCTATCTATTGAAACAGCTGTAAACAGGACTGTCACAAAATGCACTCATTTGTGAAGATTCATATATAATTTACAGTAGATGAAGGTAACACATTTGAAATATGATAGTACATACATTTTATTATATATACAAGAAATGACCATATATTAAATACAGAACTTGGGAATGCTGTTGTTGAGAGATGTCATAAAGTCTGTTGTCAGCTGCATGCCACATCCACAGGCTATTATTGTTAAAGATGTGATATATTATACGGTTGACCTAAGATATCCTGAAAATATAACACACAGAAATTATGAACGTTGTAAAACAGAGAAAGATATATTATTTAATATAAGATGATAGGCATATTTTCATGGCTAATTGGAAAAAATAATATGGTTGCAAATGTTTGCAAAATAATCTTAATATCCACAACAGTCCACAAATAATCACTGAGTTAAAAATAACTGTTAACTGTGTGTATGTCGAAAGATGAGCTTTTAAAATTACCATGACTGTAGTCAAAATTTAACGATTTCTTTTAATGGCTAAACATTGAACCACGCAAAGAAAATCAATACAATATAAGCAAAAAATACAGACAATAACATTTTTTAAAACAATAAACAAAATACTTACAAACAGACATTAAAAAATACCTTGATATATTGTTTGTGAAAATTGCAACACCTAGAAAGAATGGCCCAAATGAATCCAAACTCGGAGGATGTGTAGAACAGAGTACCAGCAATAAGTGATTACGATTGCAGAAAGATGGTGTACACACAGGCCCAGCAGCCTTGTTTGACCGGAAAGGTCAGTGTTACGCCAAGCTCAGTCAGTGAAGAGCCGTCAAACAAAGTTAAAGAAAGTGCCAGTACGCCTCATCAACGTCAAAAGGCATCATATCAGCATTTGAGTGAGTTCGACTGAGGCAGAATGATTGGTCTCCGGGAAACGAGTGACATTTTGGCTTGTACTGTGATGCGTATGTGGAACCATTGGATAGAAGAGGGTCGTACGTAGCAACAAACGGGTACTGGACCATGTAATGTGACCACAGCATGGGATGACCGCCATCTTGTCCACATGGCCGTAACAGACAGTAAAGCCTTGTTCAGAGTGTTGGCTCAACACTGGAGCACTGCAATGGGTGTGGACCTGTCTGCATCGATGGTTTGACATTGTCTGCTGCGGGCTGGACTGGTGGCATGCATGCCATTGCATCGGCTTCCATTTTCCAGAAACCACTGACGCCTTGGACTGCAATGGGCACGTGAACATCATCGCTGGCATGCTGAGTGGCAAAATGTAGTGTTTTCGGACAAGTCCCGCTTCAACCTGTCCTACAGTGATAACCGCATACGTGTTAGACGCTACCGTGGTGACAAGCAATCTCGCAGCCTGCATTTTGGAGCAGCATAGCGAACAAACGCCAAGTGTGATGGTGTGGGGTGCCATTGGATACATGTGGTGATCTGGACTCCTACGTATTAAGGCCAACCTGAGCAGCAACCGCTACATCAGGGAGGTTTTAGAGCCAGAGGTATTACCCTTTCTTCAGGTAACTCCACATGTCATATAAAATGCCTGGCCACGTGTGGCGAGGAATGTGAAAGCTTTCTTCAATGAACGACAGGCACCACAGCTTTCCTGGCCTGCACGTTCGCCTGACATGTCGCCCATCAAACATGTCTGGAATATGGTTGCTCAGCAACTTGTTTGTCACGATCCTCCAGCAACCACATGTTCCCCAGGAACATATCCATATTCTCTTTGATTCCACGCCACAACATTTAGGGCTTCTGATTGCAGCACATGGGGGCTTCACACTATACTGAATTCTCAAGGACAGAGATCATGTACAGTTCTGTAATCCAAATCAACTGTGTATTGTCATGTACCTAATCTGAGGTATACATTCATTTCAATCACATGTATCCTTCTTGGTGTTGCATTTTTTTACAAACGTTAATGTAAGTAACTCAGTCATCCAACATCAACATAAAATAATTAAATACAAATGAAAAATAACAAAAATTACAAAGTGATGGAAAAAATTATATTAGTAAATCATGATCAATCTTGGTGTTTGACACAGAATGAACATTAGTTATACATGCAGCAATATAAAACAATAAAGAAATACCATAAACCAAATACTAAACAAAAATACAAGAATAATCATATGCAGAGATAAGAGAATCACACAAAATGATGATAGTTTAATTACAAATGAAAAAAATGCCACAAATACAAACAAAATAAGAATAACAAAAATGTAATTCAACAAAAAAAAGTCATAATGAATTTTCTGGGTCTAAGATCTGTCCATATCCTCAGGAGATAACAGAATTCGGTCATGCTTATTTTCCCAAACTAGCCTAAATCTATGTGGGTAGTCGGAGGTCCAAGGTATGGGTATGACATTAGTGAGTCTCACAACTGGGCCCCATATACCTAGGCATGCAGGAAATATTCTAACTATAGGACACATCCATCATGACTTTTCTGGGATTGGGCCAACATCACCATGATTAGCTAACCTAAGCAGGGAAAGAGGGAACTAGCATAAACGGTGTAAAAACCTATTAAAAGAATTGCAAAACTGCATCCAACTTATGAAGTAGAAACAAATTACTGATCTAACTAATGAGCCTACTTTTCTTTATGTGTGTGCAAATCATTTTTATTAAGTTCTTAAAAGCTTAGATGGTACATAATCTCATTGATAGCAATGTCCTTAGAGATTGAACCAGAAACATATGCAACAGTAGTGAGAAAATTACAAATACACACTGGCCCTACCTGGAACTCAAACCCAGAAAACCTTGCATCATAAGCCAGTGTGCGATCAAATACATTATGGAGGTAGGATTCAGAGTATCAACTTTGGATGTAATCAGTATAATGGTATGAATGATAGGGTTTACATACCTGAAATATTTACAGGGTCATCATATTGAAAATAAATGTCTGAGCTACTTAAAACACATAAGTTTACTACTATTGTAGAGAATTTGGTGGCTACTAGTTGATTAGTTCCCAAGATATGGCATAAAAACTGTATCATCTTATTTGGTGCTATCATATAAAATTGCCTAAAAAAGAGGTTTTGTGTACAATGTTTTTAATAGATACTGTTATGCGGTCGCTTACCGTGACCTCCATCGTGCAAGCGAGCGGAAAAGGAGGACAGAGAGTCGTGATATGATAATGAGCTGCAAGTCAATGAAATGTTTTGAATGACAGGCAAACGATAAACCAAGGAGCGCGTATCTGTTACACAAAGCATCCTGCCGCGCATACTTCTGCATGGCACCGTGATATCCCTTTTGCGGCTCACGCTACTGAACTTGGTTGTATTGAATTTCTGTGTTTATCTGAAGAATTTTCTAGTGGTTTACTGACCTAGTTTCTCTCAGCTAGACTCGGGCTGCGGCAAACCTTCTGGGTCAAGGCCAATGGCTATAAAAAATACATCTGCCCTCCGAGCTGGGAGTAGTTGTAGTTGATGAATGGATGAGTGGCTGGCATTTCAGCGATAGACGACGAGCAAGAAGAGAAATGTGTGGCGAGGGAAGTGACCAGTGGAAGGAAAATCTGAGACTGTGAGCATCGGTCCAGCGAATAGTGAGACTGGCAGGCTGGACTATTGGACTGAATACGTGAGTGAAAGAATTACAAGTTATGGTAACAGAGAGACTGAAAGTGTGTTAATGATGAGTATGAGTTAATTGACTATAACCAAACAGAGACATTAAGCACATTAATTAGAGTTAAACTAGACATTAAATATTGCGCTCACTGAAAAATAAAAAGTGTAATAGTGGAGATAGACAGTTTAATGCTGTAAATAATAGCATTGTGAATAAATTACAATCAAATTTAGTTATTAAATTTTTACTAAGACCTCCATCCCTCACGAACTCATAAACGACCCTCAGGCATCTTGTAACACTGGTGTCAGAAGTGAGTTAGTTATGTTGAAATAAATCAATTAATTGTAATAGTTGTAGGCTGCAAAATTATGACTGTTTTGTAAAGTCATCACTGTGAATGTTAACTAGAAAAATGTCTGCAGAACTCGAAGTACTGTGAACATTAATTGAGGGGCAAGGTAGCCAAATGGTTAGTGTGAACGCAAGTGTAAATAGCTTGAAAGGAGATGTAAACAACCAGGTTAGTAGTGTGAAAGAGAGAGTGATTGAGAATGTAAATAGTGTAAATGAGAATTTAAATAGCAAAATAGACACTGTTAATGAAAATGTAGACAATAAAATAGAAAGCATTAGCGAGTTAGTGAACATGAGAATTGACTGTGTGGACAAGAAAATAGACAGTGTCAATGAAAGAATGGACAGTATAAAAGAAATAGTGAACAGTGTAAACAACAGGATGGACAGTGTAATTGAAGTAGTGAACAGTATAAACAACAGGATGGACAGTGTCAGTGAAAGGATGGACAGTGTTGAGAATGAAGTGAAACAGGAAATGAGTGCATTGAAGAAGGAATGGCTCGAATTTATGCAGCAGCGGAATTATACTATCACAACTTCGCTAGCCGAGAAAAGTGAAGAAGCAGTACAAGTCATAACCAATGCAGCAATCTCTGAGGATAGTCAGCTGATCTGCAGCGTTTCTGTTGCGCAGCCAGGAGGGGGGTAGGAGGACTCAATAAAGCCCGCCCTTTATGATAGCCAGACCTCTTGGCAGGAGTACCAACACCAGTTTGAAAAAGTCACAACCCTGAATGGCTGGTCAGCTGAACAGTAGGCTTACTATATTGCAGCTGTACTGAGAGACCCGGTACTTAGCATACTACAATCTCTGCTAGAGTGACACCGACTGGAGTACACCACACTGGTGTCAGCTTTGGAGTTACGTTTCGGCGACCGGTACCTGTGACACCATGTACAGCTGCGAAGCTGCACCCGGTGACTGGGGGAGCCACTGCATGAGCTATGGCAAGACATTGTGCAGCTTTCCCACCTATCTCTGGAAGGGTGCCCCGAGGAGGCGCGTGACATCATTGCAGTCGGCTTCTTCATCAATGCCATCGGCGACATGGAGGTACGGCAAGCAGGACTTCTGGCTGCACCTCACAGCACACAGGACGCCCTAGCCCGAGCACTGAAGGTGGAGTCAGCAAAACAGGGGGCCGCACCCTGATGTCCTGTGCGCGCAGTGACACAAAATGAAGATGACGAAGACACTGAAGGAGTTGCGCTTGGCTGAGGACTTTGCTTCCAGGGTCCGCACTATAGAGCTTTGCTGACCTCTACCTAAACAGTTGGAGCAATGGTCATGTGGATGGTCGAGACACCCGAGAGCCTATTGCCCAGAACAGCAGAAGCAGAAGCAGCAAGAAAAGATGCAGCAAGAGGCAGGGGAGAATACAGCACATCCGGAAAACTTGTAAACACAGATCTTAGGAGGCGAAGGTCGGTGACTGCTGGAGGGAAGCTTGAATGATATTCCTTGCCAGATGGTCGTCAACATTGGGGCAACCATAACAATAGTAATACCAGACATCCTTGGGCCTTCTCCACAGTGATTGCCCGACGACAGCATGGAACGATGCTATTTGACTACATAGAACCATCAGTTAGTCCATGGTTGTTACCCATTGTACTTGTTAAGAAGAAAGATGGCTCGCTGAGGTTTTGTGTAGATTATCACCAGCTTAATAATGTGACAAAAAAGACCCTTATCTGCTTTTAAGGATAGATGACACATTAAATAGCACAGAAGGTTCACAATGGTTTTCTACTTTGGACCTGAAGAGTGGGTACTGGCAGTGCGAGGTGGCCACAGAGGACCAAGAGAAGATTACATTTTGCATCCAAGGGAAAGGAACCTGGCAGTTCAAAGTTATGACTTTTGGGCTATGTAATACCCCTGCCAACTTCAAGCACATGATGGAAAAAGTCCTGCATTTAGATATCTGTCAGATTTACCTATATGACAAAGTTGTAACAGGGAGGACATTTGAAGAGCACCTTTCTCGCTTAGACTAGTTCCGAAGAAGTGCCACCTGTTCCAAAAGAAAATTAATTGCTTAGGACATGCAGTGTCGGCCCTTGGAATTGGAACAGACCTCGAGAAGACCAAAGTAATAAGAAATTGGCCAACACAACTGACAAAACTGAAGTACGGAGTTTTCTGGGATTATGTTCCTATTACCATCAATTTATACCCGGGTTCGCCACGGTCACCAAGCCACTACATGAACTGACTTGATGCGAAAAGGAAATTTCATTGGACCACTGAGTGTGAAGATGCTTTTAGTAAGCTAAAGGGAAATTTGATATCTCCGCCAGTCCTGGGTTTCCCAAAAAATGAGGGCATATTCGTTTTGGACACTGATGCTAGTGATGTAGGCATTGGAGCTGTGTTATCTCAGGTTCAGGACGGGAAGGAAAGACCACTAGAATACTTCAGTAAGGTATTGCTTAGACGTGAGAGAAATTACTGTGTTATACGCAGGAAGCTTCTGGCAATGGTGAAGGTGATTTCACACTTTCACCCCTACCTTTATGGAGGAAATTTTATTCTAAGAACCGACCATGCTTCATTACATTGGCTACTAAATTTTAAGAGCCCCGAAGGTTAAATAGCATGGTGGATACAGCATCTTCAAGAATATGACTTTGAAATACTGCACAAATCTGGACACCTTCTCAGCAATGTAGATGCACTGTCTAGGAGGCCATGTGAGCCATTTTGCTGTCATTGTGAACTCCAAGAATACAAGAGTGGTGAATCTCTGACGGAACAGAGGACAATAATTCAAGGTTCTCTATCTTGTGATGGGTCACCTACCTGGAGTGATGAGGGTATTAGGAAAGATCAGCTGAATGATCCAACTTTGCATCCATTACTAGAATAGAAAAATGCTAACTGTTGGCCAAAATGGAAAGAGATATCTGGTCTGAGCGCAGCAATCAAAGCATACGGGGCAAAATGGAATTCCCTCGTTCTGAAGAATAGCATATTTTACAGAAACTGGGAAAGTAAAGATAGATAACACACATGCTTACAGTTGACCCTTCCAGAATGCAGGTTTCCCGAAGTCTTAAAAGAACTGCATAATGCAGCAACCAGTGGGCACTTTGGTGTTAATAAGACCCTTGACAGAGTTAGATTGAGATTCTACTGGTTTCATTGTTGGGAGGGCAATGAGAAGTGGCGCCAATTCTGCGACACCTGCACCACGAGGAAGGGCCAAAGGATTTGAGGACAAGGTCATCTCCACAAATACAATGTTGGAGCTCCATTTAAGAGGATGGTAGTAGATATTCTGGGCCTCTTACCTGTCACAGAGAGAGGTAATCGGTATCTCTTGGTGGGCCATGATTACTTTACCTAAGGGGCATAAAGGTCATTCCCCTTCCAAACCAAGAAGCACATACTGTGGCCGATGCACTTATAGAGCATGTCTTCTCTAGGTTTGGGGTGCCACTAGAATTCCATTCTGATAAGGGAAGAAACTTTGAAACTGCAGTGTTCCAGGAGGCAACAAAGATTCTGGGGATGAAAAAGACTAGGACTACAGCCTTACACCCTCAGTCGGATGGAATGGTCGAGAGACTTAACCACACTCTTGAGCAGTATCTGTTGGTCTTTGTGGCAGACAATCAAAATTACTGTGATTCAAAGGTGCCATTGTTTCTTTTTGCTTACTGCTTGGCAGTTCATGAGTCCACAAGGGTAACACCGTCAAGGATGCTGATTGGAAGAGAGCCAACTGACAGAAGAGGAAGCTGCAGCCCCTGACTATGCAAGAAAATTACGTTACCTACTTGTTGCCATTCATGATTTTGTTCGACAGCACTTCAGAATAAATAGTGACAGGATGAAGATGCGCTATGATAGGAGAATGTCGGGCAAGGTATTTCAAGAAGGACAACTGGTGTGGCTGTACAACCCACAGAGGAGAAAAGGGTACTGCCTAAAGCTACAGAAATGTTGAGAAGGCCCCTACAGGATTCTGAATAAAATCGATGATGTGGTTTTTAGGATTTGTCGTCAAGGCTCTCAGGTGAAGCCAAAGATTGTTCGCATCGACCAACTGGCACTCTATGAAGGTCCAGATGTTGCAGAGTCTATTCGGGACGAACAGACTTGAGGAGGGGGCAGTGTTATACGCTTGCTTACAGTGGCCTCTGCCATGTGAGCAAGTGGAAGTGGAGGACAGAAAGTGATACGATAATGGATGGCAAGTCAATGGAATGTTTTGAATGACAGGCGAGCGATAAACCAAGGAGCGGGTATCAGTTACACAAAGCATCCTGCCGCGCTTACCTCTGCAGGGCGCCGTGATATCCCTTTTGCGGCTCACACTACTGACCTTGGTTGTATTGAATTTCTGTGTTTATCTGAAGAATTTTCTAGTGGTTTACTGACCTAGTTTCTCTCAGCTAGACTTGGGCTGCAGTGAACCTTCCAGGTCAAGACCAACGGCTATAAAAAGGCGCGTTGGGCCTCCGAAACGGAAGTAGTTGTAGTTTATAAGTGGATGAGTGACTAAAGTTTCAGTGAGAGATGACGAGCTAGAATAGAAGTGCGCAGCACGAGATGTGACCAGCGAGAGGGGAGGTATATCTGCTACTGCGAGCATCGGTGCAGCGAATAGTGCAACTGTCAGACTGGACTATTGGACTGGATGTGTGAGTGAAAGACATTACAAATGATGGCAACAGACAGACTGAAAGTGTGTTAATGATGAGTGTGAGTTAATTGACTATAACCAAACAGAGACATTAAGAAGGACATTAATTAGAGTTAAAATAGACATTAAATACTGTGCTCACTGAGAAATAAAAAGTGTAATAGTGGAGATAGATAGTTTAATGCTGTAAATAATAGCAGTGTGAATAAATTACAATAAAATTTAGTTATTTAATTTTTATTAAGACCTCCATTCCTTACAAACTCAGATACGCCCTTCAGGCGTCTTGTAACAATACTGTCATGATACAAAGTTTGGTTGAATTGGGTTAAACTGTTTAATAGATATGACAGATTTAAATTATTTATATTGCTGCCATTTTGAAAATCAGTGTCTGACACCACTTAAATCATATAAGTTCACATGGCCTTCTGTAGTACTACTAGCATGCAAATTTGGTGGAAATTAGTTCAATTGTTCCCAAAATATGGCAAATGTTCAATTTTCTCACCAGGCACATTTTAAAAAAGGTCAGCAAAAGAGGATCTCTGTATGTAATATGATGCTTCTTATCATATTGTTAGCATACAAAATTTGGTTTATTTTATTTTAGTTGTTTAATAGATACAACATACTAATCTAAATTATTTATATTAATGCAGTTAAACAAAAGGCCTGTTTTATCTAATACATGTAAGTTTGCATGCCCTACCATAGCACTACTTGCATGTAAAATTTAGTGGGAATTGGTTAATAGGTCTCTGAGATATGGCATAAAACCTTCATTTTTTCAAGTGATGATAATTATAAATGGCTATAAAATTTTTTATATATTAGCACATTTCATTATTTTTATAGGAACTGCCAGCATATAAAGTTTTGTTGAAATTGTTTGGGACATGTGACATACTAATCAAAAATAATAACATGACTGCTATTTTGAAAATATATGACCAACCTCTTAAATCATATAAATTTAGATGGACTACAAAAGTATAAATTGTTGTATGAATTTGGTGAGAATTATATAATTGTTTTCCAAGATATGACATGAAAGCTTAATTTTGCATATGGTGCTATATTTAAAAATGTTGGAGATAGGAGTTTATGTATTAGCTTATTTTATGCTTGTATAGATGCTGCCAGTATACATATTTAATTTACAATTGGTTACATAGCTTTGTAGATATAGCACACTTAGCGAAAATGTTTATATAGCTGGAATTCTGTAAATAAGTGTCTGCCCCACTTAAGACATATGGCATACCTACCATAGTAAATTTTCTTCGCCAAATTTGGTAGGAATCAGTTGTTTTTCAAACTGACTTAAAAAACTATAAAATGCCAGAGAAACAAGGCTCTGTAAAGGCATTTGATAGTTATAATAGATGTTGCCAGCATGGGCGTCGCCAGGATTACTTTCAGGGAGGTGCATCTGCATCTACACATTACAATATTAACTAATATAAAATATACAATTATACATGTATATTATGTAGATAAATGTAATGTCAAATTCAAATTGTGCGGGTATTTGATTGAATATATTTCGCTCATCGAAACATACTTAATCTCTGTAGTCGATGGTTGGCATTATTGCTCTGGGAATCCCCGCTGCCGCGCGATGGATGCGGGGGATTTCCCGCCTGAGACAGCGTCAGTTCACGCTGTTATAATGGTACCTATTAATAATTGTAGTTGTCGATAGTGCGCAAATCAGTTGTCTGTAATAAATCTGCTTAAACCGCTACTCTATTTATAGTACTTTTTAGGTGATTTGTTGTGTTAAAAATGTAATCATCATTCTGATGAAAGTGATTCACCTCATATTAAGACATCGAGGCCAGATACAGACAGACTAGATAGTCCAGGTATGTTGTGTTGGTGTTTCTACCCAAATCATTTAATGTATTGTTTATTATCCGCATACAGAGAAAAATAAGACTCAAAAACAACGAAATAATAATAGAAAATACTTCACATTTTTGTTATGCTACACTGAAAGAAAAAAAATAGTAACCAGTACCCATAAAACATAATAAAAAAAAAGTCTCAACTAAATTTGCAACTTATCATTCATTATTTAAACTCTTCTATTATTTTCTATAGAAGTTATAAAAATATACATTAAAAATTGAAAACTTTATAAATTAATAAAAACTTTTAAAATCACTACTTAAATGTTAACTGATTTGTCATCACAAAAATTGGTAAAGTATACATCATATCATTTCATGAAATATTTTTGATTATTTTTTTCTGAATGCGTTAATTGATTAGTTTATTTATTATATAAGATTCCTTTTTGCTTAAAGGTACCAGCTCAGTGCATAAAGATTTTCAAGCAGATGCATTGCTCAATTTTTCTAGCAGAAGCACAACTAATTCATTATTGGATATTGGGATGTGTTTGGACCTCGGTTATCAAGTCAATGATGATCTACGTTTGAAATTACTAAGACATCCTTGGAACCCTAGTAAAACATACAATTTTAAAAATGACGTTAACCTTGATGCAACGAGCTTTCCGACATGAATGGCTTACAACATATCAGTGGTTAGCCTACTCAGCTATAGCAAAGGGACCTCTGTGTAGGATATGTGTTTTATTTCAGCCTCCAGTGCAGCGCGGTCTACAAGGACAGTTTATAGTTTCTCCTTGCCTCAAATATCAAAAGTTTCATGAAGCTGCACAGTCTCATGCGACAAGTAAGTGGCATTGTGACGCACTGGCTTCATCAAGTACATTTGAAAAGATCATGGATAGAAGGGGACTAAGCGTTCATGAATCTTTAAATACGGCATATCACAAGGAAGTTGAAGAAAATCGTTTAAAACTTTGATCTATCGTATCAACATTTTTATTTTGCGGGCGACATGACCTTCCACTTTGTGGGAAAGTGGACGAGGGTTCTGTTTTTACAGACCTGCTACATTTTTGAGTTGACTCGGGAGACGAGATTTTGAAGAATCATTTAGAATCAGGAGCAAAAAATTCCTTATANAAGAATCATTAAGAATCAGGAGCAAAAAATTCCTTATACATATCGCATGAAATTCAAAACAAATTGATTGAAATTTGTTCCGATGTTCTGAAAAGCAAAATAATTGAGGAAGTGAAACATGCTTCAGCTTTCTCGGTTTTGGCTGATGAGACTGCTGATATTAGTGGCACAGAGCAATTATCAATTGGTGTTCGCTATCTACGTTATGATAAAGATGATAAAAAACCAATAATTTGTGAAGAATTCCTNTTAAAAACCACTAATTTGTGAAGAATTCCTCGGATATGTACCGGTACAAGAACTGAATGCAAAAGCCATTTCGGAAACTATTATTCACTTCCTGCAAGATTGTAATTTTGATTTAAATAAACTTGTTGGCCAAGGATACGACGGGTGTGCTGCAATGGCAGGTCACATAGGTGGTGTTCAGAAAATTATTAATGATAAATATCCTTCAGCCCTATTTTTCCACTGTGCAAGCCATGTATTGAATCTTGTCATTAATGACCTGAATACTGTCAGTGAAGTGAGAAATACTGCTAGGACTACAAAGGACATTATGAATTTTTTTAGAGAGAGTACGTTGCGGCAGAATAAAATTCCAAATATACCTCTATTTTGTGAAACGCGTTGGACAGCAAAGTACAAAAGTATCAGAAAATTTTCTGAAAACTTTCTGATTATTGTACAAGTTTTAGAAGAACTTTCGCAGGATGCGCCGAACTCTACAACGAAAACCAAAGCGTATCAGCTCTACACGACTGCAACTACTCCAACATACATTGTGACACTTTTAATAATTGCTGCCTATTCTGCCAAACTTGAACCCGTGTGCAATCAATTACAAGAAGTAAATATGAATATAAAGGCAATACACGATCACGTAAATAAATTAACTGATGTGCTTCAATCTCACCGCGATAATGCCTCTATGAAGTTTGCTGTCATTTTCGAGAATACTCAAAAAATTTGCGAAAAACTGGATGTTGAATTTAAGCGTCCTCGAGTATTGGCAAAACAGACATACAGATCAAATCAACCATCTGAAAATGTGGAAGAATTTTTCAGAATATCTATATTTCTTCACTAAAAATTGATTTTCTTCAACACACAAGAAAGCATTTTCGCTTATAAAGCTTCACCCAGAAAATATGAGAAAATTAGAAAAATCAGCATTTTTAGAGATAGCAGAAGATATACAGAACCACTACGGAGGTCTTCTACATAATTTTATTGCCAAGGCTACCACATGGTACAAGACAAATTAAGCAAATAATGCAGATTTTAATGAATCTGTTGTTGAATACGCAGATGTAATTGCTCAGGCCACTCCGTTTTACCCAGCGGTATGTGAGGCAATCAAAATTGGTTTAACTATTCCAGCAACAACATGTAGCATTGAACGTACATTTAGCATGTTACGACGTGTCAAGACGTGGAATCGCTCAACGATGGGAGACGCGAGGCTAAGCGGCCTGTGCATGCTCAGTGTTCACAGGAAAAGAGTAGAGGAGGATACTGAATTTATTGACAAGGCGATGAACAAATTTGGACAGCAACCTAGACGCCTTCAGCTTTTATTCAAACAGTAACTTAATAAAAAAGATGTAATTTTTTCTATTTATTTTCTTTCCTGACAGGGGGGTGCAAGTGCACCCCCTTGCACCCTGCTGCCGGCGCCCATGGCTGCCAGCATACAAAGTTAAGCTGAAATTTGTATCCTAGTTTCATAGATAAAGCATACTAGACTAAAATGTTTCTATGCCTACCTTTATGAAAATAATTGCCTGACCTTGTCGAAACATTAATGTCCATGGACTTCCATAGTACTAATCATATGTCAAATTTGGTTGGAATCTTTTGGTTTTCTTCCGGGGATGTGACATAAAAATTTTATTTTCTCTTGTGACTTTATCTTACAAAATGATGGACAAAAGAGACTTTGTGTAGAAAAATTTGACAGTTGTAATATACAGGATGATTCTAAAATCATAGGACAAACATTGAGGGGTGGTAGAGCCCACTAAAACAAACAATTATTGTATAGGAATATATGAGCGGTAGTGACGCGTTGAGGCACAAACACAAAAATAACACATGAAATGCAACACATTGTTTATTTACAACGTCGCAGCTAAATGCCCTTTTACAGCAATGTTTATAATAATTGCTCAAAATTGCTACCACCGACAGTAATGCAAGCTTGGTAGCGTCTGTGGAATGATTGGCGAACAGATTCAAATATGCCGGGTATTTCACACACGCCACCATTGTCAGCGAATCACGCCATATGTAGAGGTCGCCAAGCATGCGTGACTGTTGGTGGATGCATTTCCAGCAACTGTTTTAACATTTTGTGTACGGAATCACTCGTTAAGTATGCTGCTAATGAACATTTTATGTTTCCGTTAATGTGTTATGTTTTTGTGTTTGTGCCTCATCCGCCCATATATTCCTATACAATAATTGTTTGTTTTAGTGAGCTCTACCACCCCTCAATGTTTGTCCCATGATTTTAGAATCATCCTGTATATTGCTGGCATACAAAGTTAAAGTTGAAATTGATTGCAGGGTTTTGACGATATTGCATACTAAGCTATACTATTTGTATAGCCACTATTTTAAAAAGAAGTGTCTGACATTTACTAAAACATACTAGTTTGTCAAATTTGGTAAGAATCTGTCAACTGTTTCCTGACATATGGCATAAAAACTTTATTTATTCATGTGTTGCTATCTTACAAAATGGCGGACAAATGAGGCTCCACGTGGACACATTTGATGTTTTGAATAGATACTGCAAGTATACTAAGTTAAATTAAAATTTCTTACATGGTTCGTAAGTTTAGCATACTAAGCTGAAATGTGTATCTGTTGCCATTTTGAAAATAAGTGTGTCTGACCCACTTAAAACATATACCATAATACTACTTGTCTGCCAATTTTGGTAAGAATTGGTACATAGTTTCCTGAGATATGATTTCAAAACTTAATTTATTGTCATACCTAGCACTGCCACCATTTCTCAGGAAATTCTCTGTTGTTGACATCGAATGATCTGCTGGAGTGTATGCTGTAGAGGCTAGCTTAAATCTGGCCAGGTGGTAAAGTGCATTGTCATGAATGCTGTGGGTATTTGAGGACTAAGACAGGTGGGCTCCCGGTGACACTTCTTGGCTGTGCTCTGGCTGCTTGGCATTCCAAAGAGGCTGATAGTTGTTTGCATCTGCTTGGAAAGAGTCCAAGGCAGAGACATTTCAAGTGCTGGACCCTGCAGCGGATATTTGTGAAACAGCAAATAATTCAACAAGGTAGAGGGGTCTGTGACCTCCCCATCGCCTTCTCCTCCCTCACCCCCTCAACAGCTCAGACAATGCAGTGTCAGTAGCCATGGCACCATGGAGCCGTGAGCACCGCATGTTTGCTGTTGAGCATTTTATCTATGTGGCAAATCTGTAGTTAGGGTTCAACATCTTTTCCGGCGACATTTCAACGTCGATCGGTGGGGGAAATATTCCCAACCAAAACACTGTACTCCGCTGGGTGCAAGCATTCAGAACCACCGGGTCTGTCATGAAGAAAAAACCACTTAGGCGGTGCCCATCTGTACAGATCCAAGAAAACATTGACAAAGTGAGAAAGGTGGATCTCGCAAGTCCTCGCCGTTCTGCTAGGTGCCAGGTATCAGTTTTAGTGATGCCAAATAGGTCAGTATACCACATGCTACACAAAGACATGTGATTCTATCCCTACAAAATAATGGTTGTTCAGCAGCTACTGCCAGGTGATGTGCAACGGAGGCAGTTTTGTGAGTAAATGCTTGCCATTCTTGCCGACGATGCAAATGCTGTGATACTGATGAGTAACGAAGCACATTTTCAATGGAGCTGTGAACAAACAGAACTGTAGGTATTGGTCCAGGAGGAACCCACGAAAGCTACACCAATGGCCTCTGCACAGCCCGAAGGTGACAGTGTGGTGTGCTGTAGCCAATTTGGGGATAATTGGCCCTTTCTTTTTTGAAGAGGAGGATGTGGCAGTTACAGTGACTTTAGCACGCTGCATTGAAATGTTGAACACATTCCTGCAACCAGAACCTCGTAGACATCAGGTCAACATGTCACACATGTAGTTCCAACTATCAACCACATCAACACCGCATCATTAAAGAACAAATTCAGGATATGGTGGATTGAGGGATTATTGAACCAACCAACAGTGCTTTTAATTCTGCAATCACCCTAGCTACAAAAAAAGGACAGGACCTAGAGATTCTGCATAGACTTCTGGCCCCTCAACCTTATTACAGAAAATGTACCGCTGCCATTCATCGTCGAGGATGCACTCAATAGTCTGGGCCAAGGTCCTAACATCGCTCAACCTCCATAGCAACTACTGGCAGATACCTGTCAAACCCGAGGATCGTACTAAGACTGCCTTCACCGCTCCTGACGAATGCCGGTTCCAGTTCAGGGCCATGCCTTTTGGCCTAAAAACTGCATCGGTAACATTCCAGTCCATGATGGCGCAAGTGCTCCATGGTTATGTAGGTGAGTTCACAATGGCCTATCTTGATGATGTTGTAATATGGTCCGAGCCATGGGAAAACCACATACGACACCTATCATTTGTCCTTGAACGCCTTGCCATAAACCGTCTCACTTGTGCAAATAATAAATGTCACCAAGGGAATACAGTATTTGGGAAACCATGTGGACAAAAACAGTAACTGCCCCACACTGGAGCAGTTGAGTCTAATTGACAACTATGTGCAACAAACCACACGTAAGCAGTTATGTGAATTTTTCAGCCTAATCAACTGGCTACGTGAGTACATTCAAAATTTTGCAATAATTACAGCTCCATTAACCAATTTGTTTTCACCTGCTCAAAAATTCAAATGGACTGAGGAACATTCCAAGAGCTTCACTCAAGTGAAAGTCAACTTCCGACAGTACCCTGTACTGTCACGACACGACCCAAGCTGTCACTTGAGTGACTATGAGTGAATGTGGGCTAGGCGCCATCCTATACCAACTCAGTGAAGATGGCAGTAAATGTATAATTGACTACAGCAGTACCAAGTTCACTAATGTAGAACGCTGCTACGATGTAAATGAAAGGGACTGCTTAGCTGTGGTTTAGTCGGTAAAACAATACAGGCAGTTTGTGGACTATCAGAGCTTCACATTACTGACAGGTAATAGATGCCTTGTATGGCTACATAATAATAAGGAAACCTGCAGTAAACTCACGTGCTAGGTTTTGTTTTTAAAATCTTTTAATTTTGAAGTTCAACATATACCAGGAGCAGAGAATCAGCAGGCCGACGCGCTCTCAAGGACACTTGGTGACACAGTGGCACGAGACATGGAGTGGGAAGCCATTATTCTCACCCCTCTCCGCTGGAGCTATCGACTGCAAACTACAACAATGTCACATGCGCCCAGCTGACTACCACTTCCCCGAGCCCTGCACTCATGGACGTCTATGCACGCATAATTCAAGCACAACAAACTTTCCCAGTGACACAAAGACTGGTGAAAGAGTGCACAGCAAAAACAAGTGAGCGATGGCATGTAGTAGATGGGTGTTTGGAAACGCGTGCCAACAATGGTAGCAAGCACTGGACTACCTATGTGCCACGCACCGCTAGGGAAGTTGTACTGCAGTTCGCTTTGCGCACAACACTGAGGTAGCTGGTCACCCCTGTGCACTGCGAACACAGCGTAAAGCCAGACGTCATTTATACTGGCAAGGCATTTCTCGGGAAAAGTGCCAGTATGTTCATGTATGTGTTGCATGCAACTGTCTGGAAAGCCGCTGTGCTGACAGTATCCAACAACAGGTACCACGTTTGCCAACACAGCCATTTGAAACTATAGCACTGTATTTAATGGGCCCATATCCACATACCGCAACAGGAAAAAGATTCATCCTTGTTGTGACTGATCTATTCTCCAGATGGGTAGAAGCTTACCCCATTTCTAATGCGCATGCAAAATGTGTTGCCAAACAACTGGATACTGAATTTTTTCCATGTTGGGAATACCCACGTGTATTATTGTCAGACAATGGAGCACAGTTCACTGGGCATAAATGGTGTGAGTGCTGTACTAGATGGGGAGTACTGCGTAACACCACAGCTGTTTACCATCCATGCGCCAATCCAACAGAGTGCCGCAATCAAGAGCTGAATACACAATTGCAGTTACGTGTTGGTGGTAACCATGCATCCTGGGCAGAACATCTGCCAACAGCTTTGTTCACTTTATGCACTAGCGTCAAACTAGCAAAAGAGAAAACACAGGCTGCACTGTTGCAAGGCCATCAGCTTCCACATGCACCCCAAGGTCGGACTAGTGACCCAGAGAGCAGTGAAGCCTGCAGGAGCCACAGAGGGTGGGCACTACAGCAGACGCCATGAGCATCAGAGAAAATTCGTAGCACAATGGTTGTCTGCCCTCACACGCCCTCCAACTGCACTCCAACCAGACCAGCTGGTATGTGTGAGAGCACACCAGGTGTCTGTGACAGCTAAAAATTTCTGTGCATGTCTGGCCCCAAAATGAAGCAGACCATACAAGATCATCAGCAGATTGGGGAAAACCACCTATCTACTTCGTGTACGAAGACGAAGCCGGGTGTCTGTGCACAGCAACAACCTGCACAGCACAGACGCCCATATGGGCACTACCGCACCAGATGCCCCAGCGGCGCCACTTAGCGACGGCACATCAGACACCCTGCCACCTCAACCTGCAAGTGGCTCAGACGCTTTGGCGCCTGAGCCCATGAACGACGGCAGCCTCCGACGTCTCTTCCATCCTGCGAGGACCGGCATCCTGATGCCCTTGAAACCCGCAGAAGCCAGGTTGTAGATGGGCACCTCTCGAGTCCCGACTGCAAAGAACCAACATCCAGCTGCACCAGCTATAGCGATGCCCAGTGTTTAGTGTATGATGCAGGGTGTCACGACGCAAGGCGTCGTGACACCCTGCGTCACTGCGCCTGTCACCTATGATGCTGCCCAAGGCCCGTCACAAGGATGTCTGCCGGGACCATGATCCCGCAGGTGCATCTCCTGTCCAGCAGTGCCACAATGCCACAGAGACGCCTGGCGTGCACCTCAGAGAGTGAGGCCCTGACCAAACCAGCGGTGGGCATGCTTCACTCCACGTCCAGCAGCAGCAGCGATGAGACTGAGCTGGAATACAGTGCCATGACCCTCTGGTGCTCCGAGCGTCTCTGCTGTCCACCGTGTATGTTTTGCACGGCATGTGAGGGCCACTAGCCCTCCTCAGTGACCTTGTCAGCAACATGCCAGAGGGGCAGCCATCCCACCTCTCCAGCTCCACTCTGCTCCCGAGGCTCGTACCACCTGTGGCCTCGGCGAGGGCCACGTCCTCCAGCCTACTGCCACTAGCTGCACAGCAGAGTCAACAAGCTGCAGCAGATGAACAGCGTCCAGAATGGTGGGGGTATAATGCATGTCCCCGTGTGTGCATGTGCATGCAGTGTGTGTGTTTGCGTGGCATAAAGTAAATCCAATTTTTCTTATTGTACATCCATTTGATTTCTGATTCAGAAGTCCTAAATACAAAGTTGTCATTGTTTCTTAGCCAATCAGGCACATGGCTACCCACACTACTCCTGGGGTGAAAGTGGACTCACCCATCTCGAGACACCCGATGCCACCCTACAATATGAAAAATGTGAGGGTGTAATTATTTTGTATATTCTTTATTTACGTGTTAATTAGGTTTTCAATTTTTGAATGAGGCAACGTACTGGGAGAGAGAGCCCCAGAATTTTCAACAATATGTTGCTTAACATGTGTACTGCCAACATAATTTTAGCCAACTTTCTAAATGAAAGAAAGGCTTATGAGGTAACTTTCTTGTATGTATGTGTGTGTGTTTGTTCCCCCCCCCTTTTTTTTTCACTTTTGGAATGCGTTAATCGAATTTTACTAAACTCGGTACACATATAGTACTTAGTAAGGACACCGGACTTTTATAGTTTTTAACCACACCGGGTACTTATTTTTGAACTGGTGGCCATTAAAAAATTTGTGGTGACATGTCATCTTGGGAACTATTCAACCAATTTAAACCAAATTTTGTATGCTTGCAGAGCATCAAGTGAGAATTAAACTTTGAGATGGATATTGTTGCTGGTCCACCATTTTGGAAAATAGCACCAAATAAATAAATAAATAAATATTATTTCATTATATCTCAAAAACTATTAAATCAATTCTCACCCAATATAACATGTAAGTAATAAAATGATAGGCCAAGTAAATGCAAGTAATTAAACTAGATTAGATACGTATTTTCAAAATGGCGGTCATAAAAATTTTTTCAGGTTTAATTGGTAATCAGCCATACCATTTACCCAATTTTGACCAAATTTTGAATGCTGAAAGTATCTATACAAGCATCATAAATACCAACACGACTTTTGTCTGCCATTTTGTAAGATAGCACCATATGAATAAATAATGTTTTTATGTTTTATCTCAGTAACCAATTTACCAATTCCTATCAAATTTGGCAAACGAGTAGCACTGAGGTAGATAATGTTAAGTAGCAGGTTTAAAGTATGTCAGACACTTATTCTCAAAATGGCGACCATATAGCCATTTTAACTTAGAATGCTATATTGTCGAAACCATGTTATCTATTCCAACTTAACTTTGTATGCTGGCACTAGATACTATAACTATGAAAAGTATTTACATGGAGCATCTTTTCCCTCCATTTTGTATGATAGCACAACATGAATAAAAACATTTTTTCTGTCATATCTTGGGAAGCAATTAATGGATTCCTACCATAATTAGCAAACAAATAGTACTGCAGAAGGTGGTGTAAACTGGTATGTTTTATATATGTAAGGCACTTATTTTCAAAATTGTGGCTACTTAAATATTTTAGGTCAGTATATTTATTAACAAAACCAATTCCAACTTAACTTTGTATGCTGGCAGTACCTATTACAACCCATAAATTTGTCTATACAGAGCCTTATTTGTAAGATAACCTCACCAATAAAAAATTAAGTTTTTATCTCATATCTCGGGGAATCACTCAACTCATTCTTACCAAATTTGGCAAAAAGTTGTATTGTGGTAGGCCATATTAATATATATATATATTTTTAAAGTATGACACATATTTAGAATGACAGCTATAAAATAATTTTAGTTTTGTGTGCTATATCTGTGAAATTATGTAATCTATTTTAACTTAACTTGGAAGACTGTCAGTATTCACTCATCGAATGTGCTCCATGTATGAAGTTCGTCACGTGAAAATTATGGATGTTTTTTGCCATATCACGAGAACCAATCAACAGATTCCCATTAAATGTTACATGCAAGTAGTGCTACATTATGGTATGTAAACTGACATGTTTGAGGTGCAGCAGTTCTTTTTTTAATGGTGTTAATATAAGTAATAAATTTAGTATGTTGTTTCTATTAAAAATTTCAACAAAATTCATTCAAATTTTGTACACTAACAATATTCATTAGAAGCATTATTTATGCACACAGAGATACAATTTTTCCAAACTATTTGCATAATAGTGCCAGTTGAAAAAAATGGAACATTTTACCATATTTCTAGAACAGTTTACACAATTTTCACCAAATTGTGCATACCATAAATGCTACAGAAAGCCATGTAAGTTTGTCACATACATGAAAAATTTAACGAAATTAAACCAAAACTTGTATGTTGACAGAGCCTCTTTTTTTGGAAGTTTTGTAAAATTGCACGAAATAAGAAAATAAAATTTTTATGCCATATCTTAGAGGCAAATCTACCAATTTCCACCGAATTCTTCACACAAATAGCCTTATGGCAGGCCATGTAACCTGGCAAGATTTAAGTGGCTCAGCCACTTATTTTCAAAATGACAGCCTTGGAAATATGTTAGGTTGGTAAACCCTATCAATTGAAACATTAGACTGATAAAATCCTACGTTGATGCTCTGAATCCGACCTCCATAATGCAGTTGATTGCACACTAGCTAATTATATGAGGTTTTCTGTGTTCAAGTCCTGGGTCAGGCTCATGTATATTTGTAATGGTCTCACTACTGTTGCATAAGTGTCTGGTTTTATTTCTAATTACATAGCTTTCAATGGGAAGTCAAATCCTACCTACCAACTCAGTTTTAAGAACTTATTTAAAAATTAATTCTACCCATTTTGAGGAAAGTAGGCTCATTAGTAATATCAGTTACTCCGTGTTATATTCTTATGTAATTTGTTTATTAAAACTAATATCAATATGTGTTCATTTGTTTTGTAATGCAGGGTCATGTTAATGTATCAGTGTGTGTGTTCTTTCTGTAATGTTTTTTTTTTTTTGTATTTTTGTGTGTGTCTAGCGCACTTTTGGGCTGAGCTCTCGGCAGGTTTCCGCCATTATCTTTAGTTGGTCTGTAGAGCTTGCCGGGAGTGGTCATGTGTCACGTGCCTCTGGGCCTTCACTGTTTTCTCTAATCACCACGTAGCTTCAATGGTCATTTCTTTTGCCATAGAACATTAATTTAACTTTCTTCACTCAGAGGTAGCACCACCCTCAGGTCCCGCCTGATCAAAAGTGCCGGGATTGTTCTTACTATGTAATTTATTCCATCGGCCGTGCCATTTTGTTCCGTACTGGCTGCCAACGCACCCTAGCTGTTGAGTAAATGGAAGTGCCTTTTTGGAGGAAGCTTTGCAGTAAGTAAAATCCTACACGTCAAAACCGTGGTTTTATTTTACTGCCGGCCACTTCACGGCCACTTAACTTTTTGGGTCCTATACTCACTCTACTACTGCAACCCATAAGTGAAGTGATTGTTGGGCTCGTACATTCTATCAGCGTGTGAGATGGCCGTAAAAATCTTACTCGGAAATTAGCGGCGTATGAGAGGCCTACATCCTCATTAGGCAGACATACTGGACTACTACTTCAATAATATGATGTCATCGTCGGCGCAGGGTGAGTGCAGGAGCCGCTATGCGGGCGAACGGCCCGCCCATCGAGAAGAGTCTCACTGCTCAACCGATCTGGTTCCCTTAAAAATCCAAAATTCAACTGAACCAATCTCGCATTAAACCTGTTCCCTGCTCCTGAGCCCATGATAACCCTTAGCAGATACACAGCATTAAATACAAGAACAAATGCCCAAAGGTGACATAATTATTTACGGGTCCTTTGAATCAACAGAAGGACCAGGTCGGCTGCAGGGGTAGTATAAAAAGGTTTTACAATTATTACGAGACAGAAATAACACATATGTGAGCACAAAGTTGAGGCCCCCGCAGTCCATGCTGCACACATCCATGTGGCTTGAGCTACAAGAAAAGACTGCCCAATGGTTGTCGGAAGCAAGGATACAAGCCCCCGCCAGAAGTGGTGGCCCAGTGCAGACCACATGCATGGATAATGAAGTGTGATCAAAATGGAAAATAAACAAATTACACTAATTTAAAAAAAAAAATGTGCACAAGAGTGCATGGTAAAATAAATACATAAAACCTTAAATTGTTAACAAAACCCTTTTTCCCACTGTTGTCTTTGGTCATCAGCCAATATTCAGAGCACTTTACACTCGTGTGAATGCACCAAACACATGCAACACATGCATCACACAACCCTGTGCCTCAAGCGCACATGGCTCATGATGGGCTTATGCTGGACGATAAACGAGGTTGGATGACGCCTTTCACCAAAGAACCCCAAATACCCACCCTCCCCCATGGACCATCAAATTGCCTCAACTTCAAACATCTCCTCTAACCCTCAATCCTTGCCATCCTCTAACCCCCTCCAACCTCGCGATTTCACAAATGGAATTTTGGACACGTGACGGATGTTAGTATGAAGAATTGAGGACCCGTCTGACATAAAGGATTCAGTGCAATATTGTGCCATTTTAATTTTTGGCACGTTTTGTTTGTTAATAATGATGTTGTTTCCTTACTGTTTGATAACTTTTATTCCTTTTTTTTTTAAAGCAAAGCCTTTTGTTCCTGGTTTCCACTGCCATCTATTGTGTAAGGTTTGAGAACCATTTTAATATATCAGTTACTATTGAGTTACACAAACTTCGTTGAAATAAATAATAAAAAAAAGGACAGAAGTTGTCCCCTTCGAGTCAAAATATGTGTCAGAAGACTCTGTACTTTAATTTTTAAATCACTGTCCTTGGTCAGTTTTAATTGTGTAATCACAATTTATGACTTTTCAGTTGGCACTTTCTTTTAGCTATCTATATGGAAAAACCAAGGCCGCATTGTCATAATTAATTGTAAGAATAATTTTTTTAAGTACAACTATCTATGTTTTTTTTTTTTTTTTTTTTAAATTTGAATTTGCCCTATTTAAGAGCGCTTGGAACCATTTTGGTTGAGTTTTCTTTCCTCCGTGAAGGTGTAGTTGTTTTTCCTTCTGATTTTGGGTTCAAATTTTGCAGTGTCGACCAATCTTCTGAAGGTTTCACGGTCTCTCGTGTTTTCTTCTGTAATTGAAAGTGATTTTAGGTCGTTTCTGACTTCTTGTAGCCAATTGGTGGGTGTTTTTAGATTGTTGTTGTGATCGAAAATCTTTTTGGTTAGTCTGTAATTGTCCATTCGTTGTAGGTGGCCATAGAATTTTAGCCNTTTTTTTTTTTTTTTTTTTAAATTTGAATTTGCCCTATTTAAGAGCGCTTGGAACCATTTTGGTTGAGTTTTCTTTCCTCCGTGAAGGTGTAGTTGTTTTTCCTTCTGATTTTGGGTTCAAATTTTGCAGTGTCGACCAATCTTCTGAAGGTTTCACGGTCTCTCGTGTTTTCTTCTGTAATTGAAAGTGATTTTAGGTCGTTTCTGACTTCTTGTAGCCAATTGGTGGGTGTTTTTAGACTGTTGTTGTGATCGAAAATCTTTTTGGTTAGTCTGTAATTGTCCATTCGTTGTAGGTGGCCATAGAATTTTAGCCGTTTTTTTCTAATGTTCTCTGTAATTGGTTCTACTTTGGTATAAAGTTCGTTGTTGCTTTTGCATCTGTATGTTCCGTCTTCTGTTCTTCTTGGGCCTAGAATTTTCCTGAGGATCCGTCTCTCTTTTTTCTCGAGTTCTTCTCGTTGTCCTACCTTTTTTAATGTCAAGGTTTCTGCACCGTATGTTGCTTGTGGCCTAATTACTGTTTGATAGTGTCTGATTTTGGCTTGCCATGAGATCGTCTTCTTGTTATAGCGATCTTGAGTGGTTCTGTACGCGTTCTCCATTTTTTGTGTTCGGTTTGTGATGGCAACATTGTCTAGACCGTTGGTCTGTATCCATTCGCCTAGATACTTGAATTAATTGACCCGTTTGATTTTGCCGAATTCTGTGATGATGTGTTTTCCTGTTGGTCTGTGTTCCATATATTCTGTTTTCTTGTAGGAGATTTGGAGACCGGTTTTTGTGGCAATTTTGTGGAGTGTTTCAATTGCGACTTTGGCGTCGGTTGTGTTTTCTGATAGGATGGCAATGTCGTCTGCGAAAGCGAGGCATCTGACCTCAAATTTCTTCTGGCCTCTCCCAAAGGTCAGACCCTGGATTCCGAGTTGTTTCAGTTCTTTCTCCCACTCTTTTACGATTTTGTCCAGGACTAGGTTGAATAGGATCGGGGAGAGTCCGTCGCCTTGTCTGACACCTGTTTTGATTTTAAATTCTTTCGACAACTCGCCCAGAAATTTAACTCTGGACATTGTGTCGGTTAACGTCTGTTCGAATAGAGCTCTTGTGTTTGCATCTATTCCCAGTTCTTTTAGTATTTGGAATAGCGTGTGTCTATCGATGGAGTCGTAAGCTTTTGTGAAATCGATAAAACTGATGACTGTGTTCTTGTTTCTGAGTGTTCGGTTCCTTAGGATCGATTTCAGGTTGTGTATTTGTTCAGGGCATGATCGGCCTTTCCTGAATCCGGCTTGGTATTCGCCGATCGTTGATTCCGCCTGTTGTTCTAGTTTTTCTAGGAGGGCTTTGGATAGGATTTTGTAGGTAACCGCTAGCAGTGAGATTCCCCTGTAGTTGTTGATGTCCATCTTGTTGCCTTTTTTGTGGATTGGGTGGATCAGTGCGAGTTTCCAGTCGTTTGGGACTTTGCCTGTGTTCCAGCAGGTTTCAATAATTTTGTGGATTGTTGTTGCTGTTTGTCCTCTTGTAGTTTTCCAAATTTCTGCCGTGATCCCGTCTTCGCCTGGGGCTTTGTTGTTTTTGAGTGACTGGATGTAACTTTTGACTTGTTTCAGCGTTGGCGGTTGTGATGGTGGGTATTGGTGTGTCGGTGTGGAGAATTGTAATCTCTCCTGTGGTTCCTCGCAGTTTAGTAGGTTTTCGAAATAGGATGCGAGCATGTTGCAGTTTTCGAGGTTATTTGTGATTATTTTTCCTTCTGTGTTTTTGAAGTGGAGCGATGGTGGTGTGTAGCCTGTTTTAAAATAACAGAAAAATTTATTAATATAAAATAGTTGGTTGTTCTGTTTGTTCACTGCACAATGATGGTCCTTTCAATCACTACATAGTTATTAGTAGTAAGTACATACAAGATACTCCGTGATGGTCTTGAATTTTGCTGAGGTTGTCTTTTTCAGCACTTTTAGACTTTTTCTCGGCCATGTAACAAACCAAATTTATCTCTCCTTCAATTTCAGGTTATTGTTTAGTTCTCATGATGTGAATTTTCAAGGATACCACCGTCTGTAAGTAATCCATTGTGTTTGGTGGTTGTTTATGTGATTTTGATTTTCCTTGTTTCGTCATTTTATATCAAATATGTTTGATTTCATTAAAGTGTGGTTCACAAGGGTTGCTGTCCCTGAGCCTTCTGATTACGGAAGTCTTGGGAATGAAGTCAGATAGTGTGTAACCCTGTTAGCAGAGGCAACATGCCCGTATTAACTTTCTAGTCCGGGATTTTGCCAATTTCTCCAGAGGGCCAACAAACCTGATAGATAAGATCCAGCAACTTAACTGATATTATCCACCATGCATGTACATGCCACACTTAGGGGACCTATTTGTGATCATTGGCTGAAATGCAGAAGTATCTTTTTAAAATAATTTCTTTCCAAAAAAATATGGTGATTGTTCCGTATTGTGTTCTTATAGGGGAAAACCACAGTACTAGTATGAGTGTTGTATCAAGTAACTGTTTACCTTACGATTCAGTGCTGTACTGCATATCCAGCCTTATACTGTATTGCATATCCCAGCAATCATCAATTGTTCGATCTTGTGTATCCAAAACTCTCTCGGCCCGGGAAACGATAGCGTGCAACAGGTGCAGGATAACAATGTTCAACGCCCGGACTTGTTGCCGGATAAAAACAAGTTTTTGTTCAAACACGGCATTGTGAAGCCATTAGTTAGGTGTGAACACTGCAGTGAAGGTGAAGCGGAACTCCTGTCAACAAGGGCTTGTTTTACTGGTGCCGAAGGCGACTGGACAATGGGACTAAGTGCAATTTCAAAGTCTCTGCTAGACGGGACAGTTTTGTCAGTGATTCAAACATGTCTCCCAAAAAGATCATCAAGCTGTGCTTGCTCTTGTGCCTCATAAAGTACCCACGACAGCAGACAATAGTCAATGAGATATAGTGCTTGGCAAAAACAGTTGTCACCTTGTCCAACTTTTGTTGGCAAGTGTGCATAGACTGGGTCCTCTCATACAGAAAATGCATAGGTGGGCCAGATGAGGTTGTCGAGATCGACAAGAGCAAACTGGGCAAGCAGAAAAACATGGAAAGGATGCAAAGTTCACAGCCAGTGGGTTTTCAGAGGCATGCAGTGGGACGATTCAAAGAAAATTTTCCTGGTTCCCGTGGAGAGGTCGCACTAGACCACGTTGGTCAAGATCATCCGTGAGTGAATTGTGCCGGGCACCATGATTATTTTTGATTGCTGGTAAGGCTACCAGAAACTGGACATTCACAGATACCGCCACATGTAGGTGAACCACAGCAGCGAATTTGTGTGGAGCCAAAAGAGCGGACTGATCAACACGAGAAACATAAGGAAGCTCAAGGGCGAGGTGCTGAGGATGTACATGAAAAAAATTAAGAGGAACTGGTGATCGATGAGCTACAGCATCCCTTTCTTCCACCGCAGGAAAAAGTCTTGGGGTGGCTGCCTGGCTGAATATATCTAGAAAAAGAACTATCCGTACAGACAACGCCTGCACTCGTCGCTGTTTCATGCTGCCACCATGCACAATCGACACAGGGACGATGGAGATTTGCCCTTGCCCAACAGGTTTGGTTTAGTTTGTTTTGGGCCGCAAGATTTCCTTTACTAGCGGTTCACTTTTTCATTTGTGAGTGTTAGTTTGAATGTTGTATGTTTTATTTTAATTTGCAAGTGTGAGTAAAATTTGATTTTACATTTTCAAGTGAGAGTATTTTTCTAATTACAGTGTGATTGTTTTTTCATTTACAAGTGCGAGTATAAAATGTATATTTTCATTTTCAAGTGCGGGTGTAAAATGTTCTTTTTCATTTTAATGTGTGATGTATCATTTTCATTTTCAAGTGAAATGTTTCATTTTAATTTTCGTTTGCAAGTGTTTTGAGTGTATGTGTGCTAGAATGGCATACATTCAGTCATGACGAGTCTTTCTAACGACGGTTGCATTTGCATCTGCTGCATGTGCAGGGCTTGGACCTGTCAATTTGAAATGTTGAGGTTAATAATTATGAATGTTTTTGCAGCTAGAAAAGAAAGTTGAAACTGTCGGGCAGGATGTAGAGTAGCTAGCAAGTTGACTGCATCAAACCTCGTACACGAAAATAAAAGCAATTATGATACTCGTATATGAAAATAAAAGCAATTACGATACTCGTATATGAAAATAAAAGCAATTACGATACTTGCTGCAATATTTTTTCAACTAGGAAATTCACAGATAGCACTGGTATCCACCAATGTGGTTGGCCTGAAGGTGCTAATTATCACAGCAGCTAGGTGATTCGCAGTGTGCCCCCTTTCGCGATATATATTGAACTGCACTGTATGGTGCACTTGAAATAGCCATAAAACACAGAAGTCAGAGATTTTAAGGGAGCACCAGATCAATGTCCCCTTTTGAAATATATATTTGTGTCCACTGATGTGGTTAACTTAACTGTACCATTTAACAAAACAGTTAAAGAATTTGCAGGGAGCACTGGATTGATGCCCCTGATTGCAATATACACTATGTTATCAAAAGTATTTGGCAATGCCCCACAAAATGTATGTTTAACATAGAAGAAACTTGGTTTCCCTGACCGAGCAGCTGCCCATAAGCCACATATCACACAGGCAAATGCCAAACGCCACCTCACATAGTGTAAGGACCATTAAAACTGGACAATAGTACAATGTATAACCATTGTGCGTAGTGATGAAACACAATACACAATGTGGCGATCAACTCGTAGGATGTGGGTATAACGAATACCTGGTGAACAACATGTACCAGCTTGTATAGTGCCGACTGTGAAATTTGGGGATGGTGGGGTTACAGTGTGGTCGTGTTTCTCCTGGAGAGGGCTTGAACCCCTTGTTGCTTTACTTGACACTGTCAAGGCACAAGTTTATGTTTACATTGATGCATGCCATGCCCCCAGCTCCTAGTGTCCATTCGTTCCGCTGCCACTGTGTAGCTCGTGCAGCCCCTCTACCGGGCTCGCCGTACCTGAATCATGGATGGCTGCCGTAAACACTGCCAACTGGAGTGGCATTTAGGAAGACGTCCAGCTGAGCCACCATTATACCACCAGCATCAAGCAGCTGTCCCGCTTTCATACCCCCTAGAGATAATTTTTGGGGGTGTGCTCATTCAGGCCGACAGAGCACTTATACACTGAGGCGACAAAGGTCATGGGATACCTCCTAATATTGTGTCGGACCTCCTTTTGCCTGGAGAAGTGCAACAACTCAACATGGCATGGACTAAACAAGTCGTTGGAAGTCCCCGGCAGAAATATTGAGCCATGCTGCCTCTATAGACGTCCATAATTGCGAAAGTGTTGCCGGTGCAGGAGTTTGTGCACGAACTGACTTCTCGATTATGTCCCATAAATGTTCGATGGGATTCATGTCGGGCGATCTTGGTGGCCAAATCATTCGCTGGAATTGTCCAGAATGTTCTTCAAACCAATCGCGAACAGTTGTGGCCCGGTGACATGGCGCATTGTCATCCATAAAAATTCCATCGTTGTTTGGGTACATGAAGTCCATGAATGGCTGCAAGTGGTCTCCAAGTAGCTGAACATAACCCTTTCCAGTCAATGATCGGTTCAGTTGGACCAGAGGACCCAGTCCATTCCATGTAAAAACAGCCCACACCATTATGGAGCCACCACCAGCTTGCACAGTTCATTGTTGAAAACTTGAGTCCATGGATTCGTGGGGTCTGCGCCACACTCGAACCCTACCATCAGCTCTTACCAACTGAAATCGGGACTCATCTGACCAAGTCACGGTTTTCCAGTTGTCTAGGGTCCAACCAATTTGGACACGAGCCCAGGAGAGGCGCTGCAGGCGATGTCGTGCTGTTAGTAAAGGCACTCGAGTCAGTCTTCTGCTGGCATAGCCCAGTACAGCCAAAGTTTGCCGCACTGTCCTAATGGACATGTCCGTCGTACGTCCCACATTGATTCCTGTGGTTATTTCATGCAGTGTTGCTTGTCTGTTTACACTGACCATTCTGCGCACATGTCGTTGGTCTCGGTCATTAAGTGCAGGCGGTTGGCCACTGCGTTGTCCATGGTGGGAGGTTATGCCTGAAATTAGGTATTCTCGGCACACTCTTGACACTGTGGATCTCGGAATGTTGAATTCCCTAACCATTTCTGAAATGGAATGTCCCATGCGTCTAGCTCCAACTACCATTCCGCGTTCAAAGCCTGTTAATTCCCGTCGTGCGGCCATAATCACGTCAGAAACCTTTTCACATGAATCACTTGACTACAAATGATAGCCCAGCCAATGCAATGCCCATTTATACATTTTGTACGCGATACTACTGCCATCTGTATATTTGCATATTGCTATCCCATGACTTTTGTGACCTATGTGTAAATTAAACCCCAGTAGAGGAAACATCGGGTAAATGAAGACCATGTTGGGGCATCAACGATGACTGCCAGGCTAGCAACCCCACATGTGCCCCTTCATCCAGCGATTAAAACCCAGTTAATGTGAAACGAGTGAAGCGAGTGTGTATATAGGGCATAACGCCCAATTTTTCCAACCTACTCCCGTTAAGGTATATTAATTTGAATAGGGTAAGTAGTAAACAAGGATTTATTGCGCAGTTGTGTTGACTACCTGCACCTCTTCTTCCTGGATTTTCCGAATTGGACTTGTCCAGTGGCATCAAGAGTCCTGGTGCCACACTTTGCATTATATTTTATATTGTTTTCTGTTTTATTCTTTTCATTGATTAACAAGTGTTTATGTAAATAGTCGTCACAAGGTACTAAGAAAGACGTCTCCTGATTTAAATCCTATTACACATTTCTATAGGCCAATTGCCAACTCCTGAATTTTTAATGTGTTTGATTTGCCACATAATCATATTCGTGTTTTGCATATTTGTAGTGTAATTTCTGAATTTTCTGTGTTGTTGTTTCCTTGTCATAACATTTACTTTGCTTTTCGAGAATTTTGGTGCCAGGACACTTGGACCTCCGAGCGACCTGCCACTATGATTGTCGATCAGATTCACGGGCGGGTAGGAGACGGGCATGCTGCTATTCCGCTCCCTGGGCACCTTATCTTTTTGCATTATCACTTAACGACAATACACTAAAACATTTGTAATGCTGCAGTTTTTCAGGTTTTATTATTGTTTTTGGTTTTGGGTTATTTGATTGTGGTAGTGAGTCATTAATAAAATTTTCAGATTAAGATTTGGAGGTTATTGTTCATTAACCCTTAGAGGATATAAGTATTGCATTTTGTAAATCACGTGAAACTAAAGAAAAGTATCCTGATTGGCTCTCATATCGCTATTTCTGATTGGATACGGAAAGTGGCGTGGTCAGCCGACAGCCAATCAGAATGCAGGTTACAAGGAGGGTGACGCTGAAGGTTCAGTTGAACATTTTCTCTTCCAGAAATACAGCCATCACCGCAGAGAGAGGACGCGTATGTGCTAATAATCATAGAAAATTATATAATATAATGTAATTGCTTCAAGATGTTTTCAATTTCCATCATCGATAATGGAAATTGAGATATATTTGTTTATTTTTGTTTTGAGAATACGAATGAATCAATAAAAATTGAGAACAGAATTTCTGCATCCTAATTCAAGGGAAATGTTACATCTGGCAACCCAAACGTGTGGCTGAAGAACGAACTTCGAGAACTACGGTTTTCGGAAGCTGTGAACTTCCGCAGAAGGAAGAACCACACCCAGGAAATAAATCTTGCTACACTTCGAGACTATAGGAGAGTGGAGATGTGGTGCCCTGAGGGATGCAGATTACCATCTACATAAAATCTGAAATGCATGTGCATGTGTCGTACATATTTCACTACACCGAGGAACATCATGGGAGCAACTCACAGTAAACAACAAGTGTTGGAGAAAAATTTTTTTTTTGTGTTAACAGATCTGAAAAAAAATTGTCAGTACCTATTTTCAGTAAATTTTGTTCTAGACCTATGTAGGGTGAAAGTAGCTTGGTACTTGGTTATTTCAAATTGTAATTTGTAGAAAAAATTGTTTTATTTTTGGTTAAAATGAGTGACAGTGAAAGTGAACGAACAAATTTTGTAGGGTATGGGGACTCTGTAATTCCTGAGACTACAGTAGAGAGGCCAACACCTAATGTGGAGAAAGTATTTGCATTATTTTTAGAAAAAATTGAGGCCGTACAGAAAGAAATACAAACATGTAGAGTAGAACAAAATAGTGGGTTTGATCTTTGGGAGAAAAAATTAGAAAACTTAAAGCAGAATCATACAGAATTACAACAAAATTTAAAGCACACACATGTTGAACCACTTCAATTAAAGGAAGCTGTATATGAACACAGTGAAAATATTTCCAAAAATATGAGTGGCATAGAGAATATTTGTGTTCAAGTAAATGAACAAGAGAGAGAGGTGAAATGTAAACAACATGATGGTGTAAACTTTAATAAATTGTGCAAACAGGGGTATGTATCTTGAGATGAGGGTTTCTTGTTTTCAGACGAGAGTCTAGCTTTTGAAAGGGCAGTGCTTAAAATTTTTGAGGTAATAGGCAACACACACAACTCATGCATGAGTGTGAAAGGATATTGAACTTATTGGGGGGGTCAGATGAACAACAGGTCCAACCATTCAGAAGTAGGGCTAGATGGAAGGAAATGGGAAGGGCAAATTTTGCAGATACACACAAAGTGAAAAAAGCAGAGAGGAGAAAGAAAAATAAGAAAAAATCATTAGGGGGTCAGATGAACAAAAGGTCCAACTATTCAGAAGTAGGGCAAGATGGAAAAAAACAGGATGGGCAAATTTTGCAGAAGCACACAAAGTGAGAAGGGCAGGGGGAAGAAAAAAATTTTAACAAATGCAGACCATCTGAAACTTACTAAAATATGTATTGTGTTTTTTTATAATTTTTTTGCACAGAAATAATGTAAAAGTTTTGTTTTGTTTTGTTTTGAGTGCAAATTTGTTTTGTTATATGAAGGCCCACATAGGGCAGGAAGGGCACAATGTGTATAGAGTAAAGGATGCAAATTGACATATAACCCTACACATGCCCTGGAAATTCGAATAAAAACAACCTATGGAAATAATTGTGTCAAAGGAATATTTGTGTTGATTTATCTAGTGTTATGTAAAGAAATGTACAGATATAACTCTAATGCTACAAGGGAAAAGCATTATTTTCATTGTAATGTTTAGTTTGGGTAACTAATGAAACAAAAGCAAATTGGGATAAGCACCCAGGAATTAAGTATAGTAATGAGTAAAACAACTGTTTACAGAAAAAAATAAAAGGTAAAACAAGAAATATTAATATTCATAAATGTTATGACAGTGCAATTTTGAAATGAAATATGGGTTTTTTGGTATCGAGATAAAGTTCATGGAAAAAAAGGTTTATCCAATGGCATGGCATTGTATCTATGGTGGTAAGTTGTTGCAGAGGATGACTAGGCTTTGTATTAAGTATTAATAGTGTGCGGCAGGGGCCCACTAGTGTTGGATTGGGTTGGGGTGGTGGTGGTTGTTGGTTTTTTTTTCTAGTTCACTGACCCCATGTTTTGGGTAGTAAAGAGTGTGTGTATTGAGCGTGTTTGTCTGAGTCTGAACCATAAAGAGATTGGGCAGTAATGATGCAGTGTAATAAGTTGCATAACCTAAATGTAAAAGGTATGTATACTGGTTGTTCAAAGTGACAAGAATCTGCTAGATTACTATATGTACTGTAGAGAAGGTTTCGAGAAGGAAAATTATGAATGTTTTGGATTTTGAAATTTCTAGGATTAAATTTTATTAATGTATCACAATAGGCAACTTAAGGAAAATTATATCACTGGTAAACAAATATTAATTACATTAATGGTAAAAACTGTATAGGAACAGTTGTCGGGAGACCATGTTTTTATGTATTATATAAAATGAGGATAGGATGTGTTGTACAATGAGTTATATAACAGATAATGTCCATATAAATTTGACTTGTTAAGAATAGATCAGATGATTTTTTTTGTTGAAACAGAAGTTATTTAAGTTTGCTGAGAAAAAATACTTTTGCGAAGTGTTATAAATTAAAAAAAAAGTAACTTAATAAATTCTATGGAACCCATGTTTTGTTTTCTTTTCAATGTACTGTTGTAATGTGGTTACCTATAGACAATGATTGTGAATTTTCTTGTAATTAAGTGTAAAAACACGTGTTGTAGCAATTCAAGTAAATCAACATTTAGGTTCAGACCAAATTCATCAAATTTGTTCCAAACCAGGGGTGTGGGTTATGTAACGTTGCAGTTTTTCAGGTTTTATTATTTTTTTTTTTTGTTTTGGATTATTTAGTTGTGGTGGCAAGTCATTAATAAAATTTTCAGATTAATATTTGGAGGTTATTCATTAGCCCTTAGAGGGTAGTATGTATTGCATTTTGTAAATCACGTGAAACTAAAGAAAAGTATACTAATTGGCTCTCGTCTTGCCATTGCTAATTGGATGACGAATGTGGTGTGGTCAGCCGACTGCCGCCAATCAGAACGCAGGTTACAAGAAGGGTGACGCTGATGGTTGAATCAAACTTTTCCTCTTTCTGAAATACAGCCATCACCGCCGAGAACAGATGCATATGTGCTAATAATCATAAAAAATGATATCATATAATGTAATTGCTTCAAGATGTTTTCAATTTTCATCATCGATAATGGAAATTGAGATATATTTGTTTATTTTTGTTTCGAGAATACAAATGAATCAATAAAAATTGAAAACAGAATTTCCGTATCATAATTCAAGGGAAATGTTACACATTCTGGAACCTTTTTACTTTTTCTGTGCCTGGGAGTAGTCCCTTATCCTCCCCGGCTGCCCCTGCTGGCTCACTGTGCCCAGGGGCTTAATTGTTACAAATAATCTTTTTTTGCACTATGTGCCTTTTTCTCTGTTTTGAGTGGCCACAGCCCTAAGTGTGTACACCAGCTTCAGTGCCTGCTGTACAGGATAAAACATGTGAGTAAACATAGTGAACTGTTCTCCATGTTTTATTTCACATGTCAGGTCGCTTCACGACCTCTTAAGAGTGTTCATACCCTGAATACTTATCCTGGCCTTATTAATTACTACTGAGCTGTCAGTAGTGAAAACTTCAGAAGTAAGAACCGTAAATTCATGGGCGTTGTGAGCTATCCCTAACAGACTCACATTTGTGATGTAAGGAGGGAAGCCTACACGTTCCTAGGTAGGACCAGTTAAATATAAGCTATTCACAGTAATGTGAGCACTTTTTGAAGCCCTCTTATTTGGAATAATAGTCAATACATATATTTTATTGTAGCCTTAGAGGTTAACTTTCGAGTCTGGTAAAATATATACAATGTGTTTATTAGTTACATGAAAATATTTATTTTAAAAAGTGGTTTAATGATAAAAATTGACTGATTGGAAAAAAGTAATTAGGGCCTGAAAAGTCTCACTTTACTATGAACAGCCTATACATGCAATAATGATCATCACCACCACCATAAAAAATCAACAGGAATTTTCAGGAGAGCACCATATGGATGAACGGCTCACAGCCCTCTCTTCCATGATCTCTACAGCTAACCAGCAACTAAATAATTAATTTCCACAAAAATACCCCACCTACCCCCTTTTCTCCTGGAGCTACTCCCATCAAGATTTTAACCACTTTTATGTTGCCTACCATCGAAGACAAGTTCGGGGATAACCATTGTGTCTTTCAACATGGCCGAGCACCTGTCAATACTGCAGGATATGTGAGGGAGAGGTTTGACGATGACGTCCCACTAATGGATTGGCCTGTGCAGTCTCCTGATTTGAATCCGATAGAACATCTCTGGGATGTTTTGGAATGCAGACAACACATTAGACTACACTGACCTACATTGATACCTCTTATCGTTTTGATGCTCCATGTGAAATGGTCTGCCATTCCCCACAAAACCATTGGCCACCTGATTGAAAGTATGCCTGCAAGAGTGCAGGTTGTCATCAATGCTAAGGGTTGGCCAACAACATATTGAGTGCTAGTGTTCCAGATTGAGGATGTCCCAATCTTGTACTTCATTTTGGATACTATTAATCCTGTAGTATGTACCTTAATTGTGCAATTTAACAAAACAGTTAAAGAATTTGCAGGGAATAAAGAATCATTACCCACTCTGCAATATATACTCGCCTACACTGATGCGTTTCGATCTGAAGGTGTAATTAAACAAAATAGTTGGGTAATTCAAGGGAGTCACTTATTGGGGTTCCCTTTTACAATATAAATTCGTATTTGCTGATGCTGTGTACTTGAAAATGTAATTTAACACAACAACTAGGTGATTCACAGAGAGTAACGAATTGTTAATTCCTTTGCAATATATGGGATGTTTTGGAATTCAATACATTAATTTTAAGAGATGGTAGGCCACGCCAGGATAATTTCTTATTTAGGAACATGTGGTCAGAAATGTTTCTCTACTGTGCTATAGGTGTCGAAAGCACAGCACACATTTTAAATGTGGTATGCGCATGGTGCGGTCCGCGCCATGTGCATACAGATGAATGGATGGTGCTGGCGTAATCCAAGACAATGGATGAACAGCAGTACTTGCAAGTTTTAACTTGTAGGCACCCTGAGGGGTGAGTAAGTGGTAAGGTAGGCAGCTGTAGGGGCTGGTAGGAGTGACAAAGTGTGTGTGGGTGCTGATAACTGCCTAGCAACCGGCCGGGTACAGCATGGGCGTATGGGAAATGCTCAGAGGTGAGCAAGGCTTAACAGGAGTGCCGCACTTGGCACGTGGCAGGTAACTGCATTCTGGTTCTGGTGTTACTGAGCGGCGAATCATAGACTGTGCGAAGAGGAGTCTAAGATCTGGAGGAGCCTTTGCGGGAAGCACCGCGGTGTAGGCTCCAGTTAAGTAGTCTCCTTTTTTGTATGGTTTAGATATATAGTTGTTCGGGCCAGAGCATTAGCGGGTAAGATGTTTCGAGGGATGATTCAGAAGTCATGGCAACTATTGTTTATCTCCTGAAAATGACCCAACAATGGAAATGTACTATGTACACTTGAAAGTATACGACATGTACGTTTTGTTGTTGTCGAGGATTTCAGGTTTGCCCCAACACCACTCACACACTTGATTGACACAAAAGTTTTGAAGTCGGGCGCCAGATAATCCAGTGACTAGTACGAGATAAGTGGTAGGTTCGTGTGTGTGAGCGACCAACCGTGGTTCCCAACCATGTGGCTGGATATAACTAATATACCCTAGTAGTGCTGTCCGGGCCACACTGCACGCCCTTAACTTACGTACGACACTCGGAATGAAATAACTGAACAAGCATGTGTGATTGCTTTGATTTATTCCACGTGGTTCAACTCGGACACATGGTGATTAGTTACACTGCGTACAGAGCAAAACAAAAGACACTTTCACTCCCAGTTGTTTTAAAATTATTACACAAGTTCAGCTTAGTCTAGAATCACTCAGAATTAACATTAAAACATCTCTTGAGGGGAGCATGGCATTAGATTTAATCGGAGTCGGCTGGCACCGTAAATGTCCACACACGAGCACGTGGGTAACACGTAAGCCCGTACTTAGAAAAACAATAACGAGTTTGCCAACCGGGGAGCTAGAGAAAAATTGTTTTGGTATATTAAAAACAGACGGAAACTAAAAGTGTTGAGGTGACTTACAAAACTTGCAAATGCTCCCCCGCAAAGCAAATTACCCTGAAGCCAATTATACATATTACAAAAACCCTGGAACAATAATTCACTCATGCGTGTCTTTCTTTTACTTCACAAAATTATTAAGGAGTATTACTGTGTTCTGCATGAGTGATTGGAGAGTATGGGCGCTCATGATGTCAGGCACACAGCAGGCTGTTCTCTTTACCAGCCGCCCCATGCCATGTGCTCGTTAACTTCTCCTGGCCGATACTAATTAACACAGGTAGCCCCCTTACACCTCTCACGTTGCACAACACTACACTCTGCACTTTATATTTTACTCTGCTTTGGGCCCTAGCACTTCAACTCTCACTGCACATGCATTGGGGTATTCTCTGGGTGCTGCCGGGTTGGTAGGACCAGGCCAACCAGGGTACGATAACAGTTTTAAAGGTGACACCAAACGGGGTATGGATGCAGGAATGTTCAGCAAGGAACAAAGACAAACATGGCTGCTTGAAATCACCATTTAATTGATATATTTCCATACAAACTGTATACACTCACGTAATGAGTCGTATTGTATGTGTACGAGCTGTTTAACACCCTTCAAAGTAGTCTCCGAGGTTGTCCACGGTTTGTTGCCAGCGATGCGGCAGACAGTAAATACAATCAACTGAATGAGATCCGTCAATGTGCTCCACCTCTTGTCGAAATGCTGTGACGATGTCTGCCTCATTGCTGGCAACAAACCATGGACAACCTTGGAGATTACTTTGAAAGATGTGTTAAACAGCTCGTACACATACAATATGTACCTGTTCACATGAGTTTATACAGTATGTACGAGAATATATCAATTAAACTGTGATTTCAAGAAGTCATGTTTGTCTTTGTTTCTTGCCGGCTGCATTCATACCCCATGTGGTGTCACCTTTAAAATGTAAATGTCGTACACTTTCAACTGTACATAGTAAATTTCCTGTGTTGGGTCATTTTCAAGAGATAAACAATAGTCGCTATGACTTCTGAATCAGCCTTTGTACGTAATTAAATTAAGTTTAGATGTTAAGACTGTTTGCAAATCAAATAATTAAATTAAATTTTGGGTTAATTGGTATGTCAGTAGCCTAATTTATGAGAAGATTAACGAAGCTTTCCCAAGAATAGGAGTATGAATTTTAAATTATGTATTTTGTCGGGACTAGTTGACACTCAATTCAAGAGGCAAGTCAAGTACTTATGGGTTAATAAATTATTCGAGGCTACTGATTTTGAGGAACACATGAATATCTAGTATTTCATAATTTTTATGTGAGTTGAATGGTGTCAAGGCAGATTCCATTATACAAGCTGAATTCATTTTTATTTTAAAGTGGATAACAGGACCTTTAATGTTGTAATGTCACAGAAGTCATTGGTAATTGTTCTCAGATATACTGTATTGTTTCCGTTATCAATTGAAGAAAAGAAAAGTCAAAATTTGTTATTTGTTGTTTTTGGAAGCTTGTAAGACAGGTAATTCATATTTTTGAAAACAAAAGTGAAAAGTACCATGGAACAAAAACCATTGTTTGTTATTTTGTAGATATAAAGTGAGTCCTTAAGATATGCTTTTTTTAAAGTCTATTTTGGCCTGAAGGTGTGGTTTGCAATCTAGTTATCTATTATTTGACCATTCATGATTACTCTGATATTTGGATTGATTATTTTTAATTTTAGTAATCTGCAGTTATTCATGGCCAGAAGTGAACAGTTAAATGTTATTTTTCCTAAACCAGATCTTTATACTCTCGCAGAAGAGTTTTAATAGTTTTTGTTTGTTACTGCTCTACCAAGTATTTTCTGGGCTACTTTGACTACAGTTTAGATTTGTGGTGTATCTGGATGCACGTTAAAAATGTTGGGTGATGAATGCACCCATAAGCCCTTTTATTTTATTATTTTTGGAGCCCTTCTTTCCAGCATTCCTTTTCCCTCTCCTGCTCACTCTCTCTCTACCCCCCCACCCTTATTATGTCTTTTCCCAAATACTGTAGTCACAGTATTATTATTCTGGAAATTTTGCAGACCCTCATCTCACACAAGTGCCACTGTCACTCCTTTATTTTATATTTATGGACTCAGCTTTCTCAAGGTTTTTTCCTGGATATCCTAACACCACCATAGATTTCTGAAGTTAAGTAGGGTTGTTTCTGTCTCTCGCTTCATGCAGGTCTTCATAACTCTGTATAACTAGTACCGTATTGCAATATATCTATGTATTGTTTGTGTACTTACGTTTCCCATCATGGGACAATAACCAATAGCAACCTCAATTTGTGTCTCATCTAGGTTGTTGGCTAGTTTGGCTAAACAAAGCCAGTTAGTTTCGCTAAACAAGGCCACATCATGGGTTTAAGAATTGTTAAGTCGCACAAGCACAGCAGTGAGACCTTAGGCAAATTTTCATAATGCGCTTGTCTGTACTGATAAGCAAAAATTTCTTAAGCCACCACTGAGGGTATGATGTTATACCAAGCTGAGATGTCCTAAATTAGCTCTCTGCACCCATTGTGATAAAAAAAAATTGCTCTTGCACCTCCCCCACCATCATTACCACATTCCTCATACTTTAATAATTACTTGCTGCCTCTCATTATGTGGAATGGTTTTGAAGCTTACAGTTATGATTATGCAAAATAAATCAAAATATTGTCTTACAGATTTAAATGACCATGTAAGAAAATATGCTACTCACCTTAACTTAATGTGAGAGGTTCATGTGTTCTCCATGGATGTGGAACAATAGCTCACCACGTCATCTGACTGGTCACTATACTGGTTGCTGGAAACAAAAATTTATTTTTACATAATTAAATAACATAAAAATTTACTTAAAGATAATTTAATGTGGGAAGATGATAGATAAATCCTTGAATTGGTATTACATAAATATCAGCTTCAAACTAAATACTATCCTTTGGTAAAATTAAATCTGTAGTGTTTAGAAATATGCAAATATGGCACAGAGTTGAGTGTGATGAGAACAGACAGTGATACATGAAAAGGGGGAACAATTAACTCATGAGAATAGTAAAATATTGTTAGGTGTTGCTGTCTCACGCAAGCAAAAGAGAACGACAGAGTAGTGATATGATAAGCGGGTGGCAAGTCATGAAGGAATAACTGAAGGACAGGCGAGCGATAATCCTACAAACGCTTTAAGTTACAAAGGCATGCCATCGCACATTCCTCCGCAAGCCGCTGTGATAAGCCAAAGTATATTGCATACTCCTGACTGGAGGATAGAATTTCTAAAGTAATATATAAAAGAATTTCCTGGTTATTGCAATAGCCTCTCTTAGCGTGACTCAGGGTGTGGGGAACGTTCTACATTTTGGCCACAAAGATTATTTAAGCGGTGATGGCCACCAAGCTGGAGTTTGGGCAATTGTGCGACCTTAAGCGATAGACAACGAGCTAGCAGAGCAATGAGTGGCGATGGATGTGACCAATGAGTGAAATCTGCTGACTACGAGCACTGGTGCAGTAAAGAGAGAGACTGACAGGCGGGACTATCGAATTGGATGCGTGATTGTAAGATATTTCAAATGATGGCAACAGACAGACTAAACATGAGTTAATGAGTGTGAATTAAGAGACTACAAACTATGGAGAGACATTGAGAAGGACTTTAATTAGAATTGAGATATACATTAAATATTGCGCTCACTGATAATAACAAGAGTAAAAGTGCAGATAGATAGTTTAATGTTGAAAGTAATATATGTGTGAATAAATTAAAAATTAAATTTAGTTATTTTATTTTTATTAAGACCTCTATCCCTCGTGAACTCCGATACGCCCCTCTGGCATCTGGTAACAATATAGAACAAAATAGGTAGTCAAAAGGTGGATAAATAGAAATTGTGCTCATCCTTGTTTAATGATTAAAATATGTTAAATAAGTAGGATTTGCTGATGGCTGTAGCCTTACCTAATCATGTATCTCGGATAAGCTAAAATTGCAATGGTTAAGTGGAATAAAAAATGGCAGCAAAATACTACATTTCAGATTTTTGAAATTGTGCAGAATGAGAAAAGTGGATTAGGAGGTTCGAGCAGTTACATATGGCATCAGAACTTGCCAAGGAGTCAGAAAATGTCAAGTAAACATATGCAAACATGTTGCTTTACTGTATGAACTTGGAGGTGGACAATTTGTTGATGCCCTTCCTACTAAGAACACAGCAAGTAAATACAGCACTGGTAAAAAAGTGAAGCAATTTTGAAATTATAAGAAAAATGTTGTTTAAAAATATGATCAGTTTTTTAGATATCACCAGCAAGAGGGAGCACCAGTAAATGTGTTCTTAAGATGTGGTCCTCCCCTTCTCCTCGTCACAGTGACCAATGTCACATTGTGCATGAGCAGAACACCTGTATGGTCCATATGGTATAAGAAGGCCACTTTCTGACAGTCAGTGAGTGGCAACTTGATGTATACGAAACAAACAAAGTGCCAGTTACAAAATCCTGTATCAGCTGATGCACGAATGAACAAAAGTTAAAATTATGTTGGCTATTCTGAGTGCACTGCCGATGCACATCACAAAAGCAGAAAATACGCGGATAAGAAAGAAAACTTACATTTATCAATACGTTTTAGTTTACAAGGTCACAAAACAATGNGTTAAAATTATGTTGGCTATTCTGAGTGCACTGCCGATGCACATCACAAAAGCAGAAAATACGCGGATAAGAAAGAGAACTTACATTTATCAATACGTTTTAGTTTACAAGGTCACAAAACAATGGCTGTTGGTGTTAAAAACTAAACTTCGTGATAATGTAGTTATGTATAGGTGCTCAAAATGAAATATACAATAGAACGATACGATGCGGAAAAGTTTTCTGAAGTTGTGCTAACTTCAGAAAGCTTTTTCACGTCGTATCATCCATCTCCAACCTCGCTTTCAACACGTCCTTGATATTAATTCCAAAAGCATACCGAAATATTGCATAATATTGTTGAATTATCTTTTCTAATAATTTGACGAAACGACACGAATTTGAAATATATTTCCAGCCCGTAATATAAGAACAATCAACTTTAAAAAAGACGCTATCTGTTATCCAAAAATAGCGGCTCAAACTTCACCGTGACGGGCTGTGCGCGCCATCTGTGGGATATTATGCGAGCTATTACCAGCCAGAAATGAACCGCTTTCCTGGGCGATATATAACGAATTTACAAATAGATGCCAATAGTCATATTTTTCGATGAGCTCTGCATAGTTTTTAAAGTAACACATATTTCATGTACAACGATTTGGAGTACAAGTAATTTTTATTCAGCCTGTAATCGTTCGTCTATGTAAATAATACGCCATATTGTTCTCTCAAAACCCATCTCCTTGTTTCCATAGAAAGAGACACACGCGTGAATCGTTTTAAAGCAATTCTAACGTTATTCCACGTCACATATTTCCAACTCGAATAAATTAGCTATAACGTCCAAAGTGTGATAATAGATACAACAGACCATCTCGCAAATGTTAACCCAAATTCACTATCTCGGACAAATTAAAAAAGAGTTAGCAAATATTTATTATTTGCAACATTTTATATTTTTACTTTTATAACCTACTTATTTTTTTAGACATATGTCAGTCTTAAAGTATCTTAAAATTTGTTTAGCATACAGTACAATGGCAAGTGGATTAGCTGACAGCGTGTTGATAAAAAATACAGCTCCGCCTTGACGGACCAGCTGATGGCGGAAGGATATGTAGTCAGATGTAAACAGTGGCGCTACTTTCGCAGACCTGTCAGATAGTGGCCTTCTTATACAGTATGGACTATACCACTGAACGAACCAAGTATCATGCTGCGCTGTGCCGTTAGGTGGATAATCTTTGATGGTGTGTAATCTTTGGACGACTACACTGGAACTACTATTAGCAGTTCAATTGCTTTTTAGATATACAAGTAATGTAATCTCACCTATTAGATTCAAACCAGTTGAACTGATATTATCAAGAAATTTTACAGTGTAGATTTTGTTAGAGGACATGTTTGCCACTTAAAATTCATGTTAGTTTGAGAAAAACTTGAGGGAAAACAAGCAGTGCATTTTTCTAAAACAAACACTGTTAGTTAAGCTAACATTGCCAGAATTATCTAAATGAATTTTAATAGGCAATAATGATATCTCATTCATCAGTCTCTGCAAAAAGATCATTCAAGAACATTTTCAACCAATTTCCTATGAGAAGCTCTAAAATAATCTTTCAGTTTCAAGGTCCTGGTTGACAAACATCAGAATACTTAATGTCTTTTATTGTTAATTCATTTAAGTAATTTACAATTTTAATCAAAGTAATGTCGTCGTTACTCCTCTGGTCATCAAATGGAAGACAGCTGCCCGGCAAGTGCTCACGCCCACAAGACACTAGCCACTCATTGTGGGACAGAGGCCACAGTGATCCTCGGTGAGGAGAGCAAAAACAACGGATTCAAAACTACGTGAAGGAAACCGCAAGTGCAGTGCGTGCGTAGTTTCACCACTTTTAAAAGCCTTTTCTTCCATTGGCAATGTTTTCCCCTGGTGCGGGTATGGCCTTTTCGTTTACATCGTGACTGGCTAATTTATGCGCGAATGGTGTGTGCTTTAGGTGCTTCTGCTGTTCCCCTGCAAAAGTGGTTTCTGTGTCCTTTCAAGTGGACTGCCAATGAGCAGATTATACAGTGTAAGTTTTCAGGAAGGTTTCTGGATGCATCACACGAATGGGCATGAGATTAGTTTTGCAGTGCAAGGGCAAGCAGACTGAACTTTGTGACGTTTGAGCAGTATCATCTGCAAAACAACCCAGCTGAATTACCTATGTTTAATCTCCACAAATCAATTGAGTTGTAAATCTTATATAGGAGAGGGATTGCTGTGTTGTGCGTTTTGTTGCAGGGAATTACATTCGATAACCTGTCCCTTAGCGTGTAATTAATGTACTAATTAATTTAACGTAATTATTTTACCCACTGTGAATTGCAGGTTGGTTTTGTTTTAAATATTTTTACTATTGTTTTCAGTGCTGTATATTTATTTCCTATTTTTCCTGCCAGTGTTATGCCAGTTATTTTGTTTTTCTGTTTTAATGTTAAGTTCCGTTGCAGCCCTCGTTTCTGGTAGAGGTGACCGGAGACGACGGCCCTGTTGCCTCGCTCAGTTCTTCTTGGACCACACGAGGGAGTGGATGTGACACACAGGAGACCTGCACCTTTTGTATTTGAACTGATTTGGTAACTTCTGCAACTTTATTAATCCAGAACCGTTTTTATCTGTCTCCCGTGGCTCACCCTCTCCCTCTCACCGTCACAGCAACTATTTTGGCAGGGGAAAGTTACAATTAAAAATTTTCGGTCCGAGGCCGTTAACCACATGAAATGACAATGCACCCACCACGTGGTCGTGCACAGCAACTTTGTTTTGTCCTCACATTTTTCAATGTGCTAAACTTAGTGTCAGCTTCACATAATTATTTATTATATTAAGATTCTTTATTTTTTGGCAAGTGCTTGTTCCGGGCTACGCCCGCGTCTGTAACCATGTGTCTGCTAGTTGGTTAATATCAATAAAATTCCATCGCTATTGTAATGTTTTGTTGTATTTTTCAGAGTAATTCAGTGCCTCAGTAATTCTTATGTTAGTCAGGCATCGCTGTTTTCTGCGGTGTGAGGGCTTTTAGGGTGTACGCTCCGAGACCTGGTAACCCCGGAGTAGCTAGCAAGTCCCACACCTTTAAGTTCATGTATTGTCAATTTTGGTATGCCATGTTAACTGCCTCCGGGGATAGGTTGAAAATCACCACACTACTGAATGTCGCATGGCCCTGAGATCTACGAGTCTCCTGCCCTGTCCCAGCTGGGGCATTATAATTGCTTAGCTGGGTGGTGCCTTTCACCACCATAAATCATCATCCATCACAATGTAGCTGCAACCTGAGACCCCCGACGGCAATTTATGGCGCTCTTCCCTGTGGTGTAATCCACGACTAGCTGCTGAGACTATGGAGTCACCGCCAAGGAATTTTTACCGTTGAGGAACGCCGAAAGTCACCATGTGGGTAACCTGCCACCTTCCCCATTCTGCACTGGATATTGCTCGCCAAGCGACCATCTTGCTGGCCACATTCCAGTCAGCGTTAACGGGACTGTCGACCGCCGCCTGGACAGCGCCACGCTCCCCCCTGGACAATGCTTCCTACACATTGTGGTAAGTGTGAGCAGTGCGTGTTATCGGAGGAGGTGGACCTGTTAACGTGTGACGTATTTTGGAACTTAACATGCACATGTGCACATCTAATGGTGAGTGGAAAAACAAATGTCAAAACAGAAGGACTTTTGTGCCCCAACAAGCAGAACAGTGTAATTTGTGACTCCGCAAATTGTAAACAGTAAGGGTGGGAATTTTTACGTGAGTCACATGCCATACCCGACGCACGAGAACTTGCAACTTTTGGCGACGGCGTGTTTGCATGCAGTGCATGTGTGGACAACCGCGACGGGCTGTACAACCGAGCCTAGTTCGGCACGAAACCCAAATCACAAGATACCATGTGGACCAGCCGCGCCAGAACCTGCATGCATCTGTGTCGGTGAATGGCTCGCCCCGTGGACGAAATCCTAGGGATGCAGGCTGTGAACCAAACAGTAGTGCGAGTGGAGCACAGGCATATCCATCCAGACCAACTACTACAGGCAGCGTTGCCCTAGGTTACCCAGCACCTGCATAAGATCCTGCATCAGTTTCTCATCCCGGCATGAGGTGAATCCGTCGAGAGTTACGTATGCCGAGCTGTCATTGCCGAACGAGTGCTGAAACAGCTGTTCAGTAACAGGACTGCCCGCTCCGACGAACGCACCACCACAGCATGTGTACGAGGTGACCCACCATGGGACGCATCACCAGACCATGACATACAATTACCTCTTCCAACACGACGGGCCATCCAGGCCGCGACCGCACCAGGTGCCGACGGCGCCGGAGCAGAGAAACGCCGACGTGACATTCGACCACCACAATGTCACACCTGTCCGTCACCGACCTACCACTGGCACCGGGACTGCTCGGTATATTAACCAACGGTTGGAAAACCGGAACTAGGGGGAGACCTGCCAGACGTCGGCCTCCCCGTGGTCTCAGCAAATCTACTGGACGTGACGTGCCAACACCTGAGTGTCAACACTGCTACGGCCG
>NQII01002650.1:0-89604 GCA_002778355.1 Clitarchus hookeri | reverse complement strand
ACCAGCTGCTCTACATCCCCGTCGAGGTGAACAACCACCCTACTGCCACCCTCGCCGACACCGGCGCCAGCCACACCCTCGTGCAGCCGGGGCTCGTCAACCTGAGCGACCTTTGTCCGGACCCGGGTACCCTAAAGCTGGCCACCCTCGATGGTGCCGGAAATACCGTGGGGTCTGCCAGCATCAACATCCGGTTGCGGAACCAAACCTCCAGCACCAAGGCGATCGTGGTCGGCGGCCTGCGCGAGGAGGTTGTTCTCGGCCAGCCCTGCCTGACGGAGCAGAAGGCTGTCATCAAGACCGCCGCCCACCACGTCCACCTAGGCGCGGGTGAGTGTAGGACAGTGTTCGCCGTGGGAGCCGCTGAACCCGATGTGAGTCAATCAGTGCGCCTGGAAGAGCTGGCGAATGGTGTGCCCCCCGAATATTGTGACGTGGTGCAGCGAGTGCTAGATGAGAGTCATGAGGTGTTTCGGTTTTTTGACTTGCTCCATGCAACTACCGCCGCCGAGCACGCAATTCCAACCACGAATAGTGAGCCAGTATACACGGGACCTTGAGGTTATGGTTTTGCTGAGCAAAGAGTGATTTGCGAGCAGGTTACGAAAATGCTGAAAGAAGGGGTAATTGAGCCGTCCGATAGCCGATACAACTCTCACGTTGTACTTGTTCAAGAAAAGGACGGGAGCACGAGGTTTTGTGTCAATTTTCGCTGAACGTCGTTTGTGGCGTACTCCTGTAATCCAGTTACTTGGAGACTTGAAACAGAGGATGATCTGATTCCGGGAGTACTGTTGCTCTGCTTTCCATGTTGACTGGGTGTCTACACTAAGCTCGGCTTCAATATGGTCACCCTTGGAGAACCTAGGGTGACCAGGTTGGTTGTGGAGGGGCGAACCGGGCCAGGGGGGAAACCCAGCAGCCAAAAGTCCCCGTGTGGAGCAGTAGTGGGATCGCACCTAGGAGTGGAGACTGAGTGGCAGCTCGGCCAATACGATCAGATCTATACCGAGAGCGCGCCACCAACTCAAATCAGTGTCGAGGAACCCTTAGCTATCTTGCGGGACGCAAAAGTGTTCACCGCGCTCAATTAAAGCAGGTTATTGGCATATTCCAGTTCGCCCAGCTGACCGAGAAAAACTTCATTCACAACACCTGACGGCCGTAGATTTCAATTCCGCGCAATGCTCTTTGGACTGAAGTGTGCACCATCTACGTTTCAGCACATGATGTGCAATGTACTAGCAGATCACTTAGGCATGTTCGTAACAGTGTACCTAGATGACATAATCTGGTCGCGATAGTGGGACGAACATGTTAACCACCTGGGGCTTGTGCTGGAAAGACTGGCTACTCATCAGCTGATTGTGTCACCCGCGAAATGTCACATTGGCCAGACCCCATACAACTTTTTGGTCATGTCGTATGCGCAGACGGTAATTATGCCCACCCTGCTCATTTGCAAACAAATTTGGAAGCAGCACTGCCCACCACGCACAAACAACTGCAAAGATTCCTTGGTTGCGCAAACTGGCTCACGAATTACGTACCTCGCTTCGCTGAACTTGCAGCACTGCTCACTGACTTGTTATCGACCCAGTACAAGTATAGCTGGACGACTGAAGCGCAAGCTGCTTTTGACCAACTTAAGGAACAGTTCAAACAATGTCACTTTCTGTCACGTGTAGATCTAAAACACCATCTGTTTGTGCAAACCGACGCGAACCTACTGGGGGCTGGAGTGGTTCTCTACCAACTTGACGATGACGGACACCGCCTCGTAATTTGTTACGGCAGTGCACAGTTACGCGAGATGGAGCGCAGATATCATAGCAACGAATGTGAGTGTTTAGCTATTGTGTGGGATCTACGCAGTTTCCGCCCGTACCTGGAAGGCCAGTAATTCACTTTACGAACAGACAACAAGTGTTTAAAGTGGCTGGACAGTATGCAGGCACGGAGAGGAAAACTCGTGCGTTGGGCGTTGTTATTGCAATCTTTTGACTTTAACATCAAACATGTGGCCAGCAAGGACAATGAATTGCCTGACTTGCTCCCAAGGAATCCGGACGAGTCAGTGTTGTTATAGGATGACAGCGAACTCGATGTTATGTTCCCGCCCGAACCTGCGCATTTCCCGGCCGGGCATCCGGTGGTGGATCAGACTGTACGCGAAGTGTCACATTATTTTCATTGGCCTGGACTATCAGTTGATGAACGTAATTATATACGCGTGTCATAATTGTCAAAGCCGGAAAGTGAGGCGAGGTGATGGTAACCAACAGACTTTGTGGCTACCCACAGAACCGTTCAAGGACATGGGGTCATACCCACATACCGCGAACGGCAAAACGTTCATATAGGTGGTGTGACTTGTTTAGCTGCTGGGTAGAAGCGAACGTATTAAGTTACGCACGAGCCTAGAGACTGAATTTTTCCCTCGCTGGGGCTACCCAGAGACGATCCAATCTCATAATGACCGGCAGTTTGCGGGACATAGGTGGAAGCAGTGGTTCCAACGTTTGCGCATGACGTCACGTACCATGCCGATATACCATTACAGGGCGAATCCGACTGGACACCATAATCAGGAACTAGAGGCCCAAATACGTCTGCGCATCGGGGTCTGCGCATGGGATGTGCACCTGGCAGAGGCACTATTTTGTCTATGTCGCCGCATGATTGCTGCTACAGGCGAATCACCAGTTGCCTTGGCACAGGGGAGGGAGCTTCCCCGGCCTGGTGAACCGCACCGTCCGAATGACGTCACTGTGCCAGCCAGCCCTGCCCAGCACCGACGAAACCGAGCATGGCGACAGGAGGCTGCACGACGGCATCAGGAGCAGTATGTCAAGGGCATCACACCAGCCACAGCCAAACCGCCCACCGAGCTACAACCAGGGGTGGCAGTATACATGCGGAATCACCCCCTGTCTGTCGGCTCCAAGAACTTCTGTGCCGGCCTGGTCCCCCACTGAGTTTGGCCCTGCACAGTGAAGCGACGCATAGGGCAGACCAGCTACACTGTCCGAGGCGCGGACGGCCGCAACTCGAAGGTGCACCGAGACGACGTGAGGCAGGTTGACCTGAGTCCTTGGGACGCCACCGACCTTGAGACGTCGGAGTCGCCGACCCCAGAGTTGGACGACCCAGGAACACCCCGAGCAGCCACGCCGGAGATCGGCCTGGATTGGGTGTACAACTGGCTCTTCCCGCAGACGGCGTGGCGTGAGTTGTCCACAGTCTGGGGGCCTTTCGTCGAGAAACCAGACAAGGAGCAGCCTACCAAGCTCAAGTCACCGACCAGAGGTTACTGGGACCCCCGGGTCTCACTCATAGGTGCCGACTTAAGGGTCTTCGTCGAGGAAACGCCCGACGAGACCACGGCCTATGAGGACCTGCTGTCCACCCCGAGATGCCGAACTCGAAGTCGCTACCTGTGGGACGCAACCCAACCTTCCGGCAGGCGGGAACTCCCGGGGACAACCGAGACGAGGGTCAGCCCAGACGGTCCGGCGAACCAGCCGAGCTCCTAGGCGCTTCTCACCATCGCGAGACCAGTGGCAGCAGTCGCCGCAGACCCGAGACATACTACCGCCGCAGCCAGGTAACGCCGATAAATAGCCGAATTCTATTTTTCCTGCCAGTGTTCTATATGTAATTCAAGTGTTATTTTGTTTTTCTGTTTTACCATTAAGTTCCGTTGAAACCCTCATTTCCGGTCAAGGTGACAACAGACGTCGGCCCTCTTGCCTCGTTCAATTCTTCTTGGAACGCACGAGGGAAAGGATGCGTCACACGGGAGACCTAAACCTTTTGTACTTCAAGTGATTTGGTAACTTCTGCAACTTTATTAATCCAGAACCGTTTTTATCTGTCTCCCATGGCCCACTCTCTCCCTCTCACCCTCACAGCAACTATTTTGGCAGAGGATTTCAATTTAAAATTTTCTGTCCACGGCCATTAACCACATGAAATGACAATGCACCAACCACGCGGTCGTGCACAGCAACTTTGTTTTGTCCTCACATTTTTCAATGTGCTAAACTTAGTGTCTGTTTCACATAATTATTTATTATATTAAGATACTTTATTTTTTGGCAAGTGCTTGTTCCGGGCTACGCCCGCGTCTGTAACCACGTGTTTGCAAGTTGTGTTAATATTAATAAACTTCCATCGCTATTGTACATGTTTCGTTGTATTTTTCAGAGTAATTCAGTGCCTCAGTAATTCTTATGTTAGTCAGGCATCGCTGTTTTCTGCGGTGTGAGGGCTTTTAGGGTGTACGCTCCGAGACCTGGTAACCCCGGAGTAGCTAGCTAGTCCCACACCTTTAAGTTCAGGTGTTGTCAATTTTGGTATGCCACGTTAACCGCCTCCGAGGATAGACTGAAAATTGCCACACTGCAGAACATGGTACGGCCCTGAGATCTAAGGAGTCTCTTGCTCTGTCCCAGCCGGGGCATTATAATTGCTTAGTTGGGTGGCGCCCTTCACCGCCATAAATCGGCATCTATCGCTACGTAGCCGCAGTCTGAGACACCCCGAAGGCGACAGTAATTACGAGTTTTATTATTTGTAAACTCACACTAACTCTACTACTTATTGCACTTTATTCTAATTGTATAAATTTACAGTTTCCATTTGTTTCTAGAACAATGCACTCATCTTCAAGGAAGACTTACATAATTAAATGTAAATCTAAGTTCACACAGCAATGCAATCCTGTAACTTGTACATACAATTGTTTTATGTATTTAGGACTTCAATATCAAGTAGAATAAATTTATTTTTTGCCTCACTGGCAGGAAATGGCGGCTGGTTCACTGTTATCTTTAGTCAGTCATTTAATCTGGACTTAGCAGGCATAGGGCCTACGTACAAGCCACAGCTTGGGGACATTCAACCAACATTGTTTGCTAGCACCACCTTGTAGTTTCGATAGTTAGTTAATTATCCAGAACCTGTCTTTACTTTCATACTCTGAGATGTTAGGGTCACCTCTATTGAAATCATATCCCTCAGAGGTTTTTCTCTGATGAGTTAACCTCATGTTGTGTCTTATTAGGCATTTCACCATACCCACTTCTGGCAGGCCTTGTGTGCCAAGCCCACTATGTCCCCCTTTGTTCATTCATGTTTATATGTAAATCTCTTGACTAGTGAAATATAACTACAACAAGTCTATGTGGGTGTGTTGTTATTTCTATGACCTTTGGTGCTTAGGGCCCTGGTCCACTCCAGGGTAACTTGGTAAGCATAAATTTTACACATAAATTTCAAATATACTAATGGTATAACCGCACAGGAGTGTTTGAGGGGCTCCCACACCTCAGAACTCCCACAATTAATGAACCCTGCAAAATGGACTTAATGTACAGGTGTTTGACCATAATCCTGAAACTAAAGACCTCATGCCTACCTGACCAGATATATAGGCTGGCAACCTTTTCTAACCTCAAAACTTGAATTCCTCAATCCTTCATCATTTTGCATCACTCCTGACCAACCTAACACATACTGCCTCTTCCCAACAACTTCACCCTCATCTAGTCACTCCGACTGTCAGGCGTTACTTTAATAATGTGTTCAGATCAGCAAACACGTGCAAGTTAATTTCAAGAAGGAACTGATAAAAATATTTTTAGTCATTGGAGTTGCAGATGATATTATCCAAGGTAAGGCAGACAGATCACAACTTCATTGTGGTAAAACATATAAAGAAAATTAAACAAGCAGAAGCAGTGGTAAATAGAATGCTATCAAAATAGAGGGCCCAAATTTGGGATTATTTGCCAATCAGGTCACACACCTGAATTAAAGTCAGTATTTTTGCCAGCATACTTGTTGCTTGGTAGCAGGCTATAGACTAAGTTTCCAGCAACTCCTACCAACTTGTACTCATAGTGGAACCAAAATATAGCAAAGATATTTTTCAAATTACATAATCTTCTGAAGGAGCATAGTAATCAAAACTATGACAGAAGACATGGTACCACAGAACTATAATTTCTGGAACCTGGTGCTCAAGTGTGGGTACAAGACCTAAAAAGATACTATAAAATCCAGGATTTAATAATACCTCAGATCATACCAGTTGATAATTGACTCATGCACAATCTGATACAACAGAAAACAGCAAGTGTTAGATAATTAGGAAGGGGAAGATCAAATCACTTGTGGCTCTGGAAGGGCAACCCTTGTAATGATTTCCTGTAAAGAAACAAAGAAGAGAAAAGGATTGCAAAACAATAAAATACCAAAAGATTTGTGACCATGAGATGAGGTTGACATTGATGGATGTAAGTGATGGCTATAATGCATTAAGGGAGAGCAGGGACATACCTAGGGCTGGACCTGAAGACCTCCCCTTTCCCAAACTTCTATAAAAAAAGTTTTGGATTTCTTACAAAAAGCTTGTTACTCTCACTTCAATTCAGCAGTCTGTCTGGGGTATCTGCAAAGTGATGGCTTAGAACAGAGAGATGTTCAGGTGGCCAAACAGCTCTTACAAAAATAATTAAAAACCAATACTGACTACAGAAAAGCCTTCAGAGAACACTGTGAAATGCCTATACCAGGCCTAGGAGCCTCTCAATTTGAATTACTAAACAGTGGCCTAGTACCTTGACATGAGCACAACCTCATGGGCCTCTGTGACTGTTTGTTGCACTGATATAAACACCTGTAGTCCTAGCTAAGCACAGTGCTGACAACAACATTGGGCATGGCCACCAGCAGCAGTACTTCATCAGTTTATGGGAAGGTACATGCTTTGCCCAACACTACACAATTCAGCTGAAAGTCTCACTTTGATCTGACCATGTGGGTGACACCAGGACAGTCCCATCGTTCAGATCACAACCAACTGGCACATGTGCTCCAATGCAACACTACGCCATCAGGGCGTAGCACACATGAAGGCAACCCCAGGCATTGTAGCACCCATGATCAAGGCACGTGCAACAAGCCAAAGCAATGGTGTCACACCAAGGTGTAGCGTGTTCCATTGTTCCCAAAAAGTCAATAGTGAAGTGCAACAATTTCCGACTTGGTCACGGGCCTTACCCGTGCCAACTAAAGTTGTCACCCCAATGACGTCACATGACCAGGGGCATTTGTATAATTAGCGGTAGTATGTTTATGTTAATTTAAAAGATTTTGTCATGTACAACAACAGATAGTGTTTGAGGTCAGGGACAGACACTCAGCGAAAGAATAAACACAGCAAACTTGACGATACCAAATTGTCGTCACACATTTTCATTGTATGTTTATGGAATCAGAGTTATGTATCTTTTAATAGGGCAAATGCACCATTCAACTTAGCTAAGGCTGCATTCACCACTGTAATACAAGGGCCAGAACACTTTGTTCTGAAAAATTGTCCATAAGTTTTTCATACTTCTGGCATCTTCCCAGCCTAGTAGCCAGAAAGGCTCTGGCAGCCATTTAGTCTGAAGCGAGCATTTATCGGAGTAGGCCACGCACAGCCAGTGACTCCCGGGCACTTCATAAACTTTGCATTCACCACAATGAACAATATATTCTTTCATGTTTTTTAAAGGAACATTTAATTAGTTAAGATATTTCAGCCCGGGAGGAGCACTTCTCCACCTCGTGCAATCTCATTCAAGCCCCAAGAGTTTAACTGCCACGTAAATGTTATAGCACTCACCCATTTTCCTGCACTAGCAGTCAAACTGGCTTTAGTACGCCGAACCCACTTTGCACTAGTAAGCAACGTATTTTTTGTACAAGACTGTGTCAAGGCAAAATAAAACCACACTAAAACCTATTTTGTCGCCTTTGATTTTGGGTTTAGCCACTTAAAATCATGTCGGGAACTGGGCCCACCAACCATCACACCCAGGGTTTCTGTTCTTTTATTTTCAGTGCTAATTATACTAAAGTGTTCATTACATCAGTGTGTAAATGGCGTGTGGAGTGGCCTCACAACTCTACATTAAGCTCAATGGCAATATCAACATAACTTCCATCTCACAACAGGCACCCGTGGTGGTATTGTGCCAACCACGAACTGCTCTTGACTATTAGCCAAATATTATGCAACAATTTCATCATCAAAGACGTAGAGGATCAGGGGAGTCTGGGCCAACTGGGTGGTTGACCACGAACTGCCACAACATCAGATCAGCCAGTAAAGTATCTGCTAGACATCTATGGAGCGGTGAGTGTTTTCCCACCAGAAACATGCACAATGTATTGTACACACACGTCACCACCATTCTCCCCACCCTTTCCAGCGTCAACCCACAAAATTGCCTTTGACAGTTGACAAACTCAAACAAAAGGTATAGAAGGAGGTCTATGAATAGGTGATTATGCTGGATGAACTAACAAAAAAATGGTACCGGTATAACAAAATGGCAGGTGCAAATGGTACAGAGTTTTAAGAGGACAGGATGTTGTAGAGAGAACCAGTAGCAATTAGTTTTAGAAAAATAATCAAATTACTGGTAAAGACCAGGCACCAAGGCCAAACTAGATTTTGAATTATAGCATAAATGTGGTAAGGCAAATAATCTGAGGATTTAAAACACTAGTAAAATTATTATGCTCTTCTCAGGAACTGTGGTAATGTTATGACTACATCCTCCGATTTTAGTATTATGAATACAAATGTTGACAAATGTCAAATTAAATAGCTATTAGTACAATGAAAGATATTATTTTGAGGGATGCTGGTAGTAAGTGAAGAAGAGGGGTACTGGCAAGGATGAGGTGAAAGTAACAATATTGCTCATTAGCAAAGTAGGGAAATTGTTGATGCTTCACAGTGGGACAGAAACCAATTCTAGCTCGAAAAAAGTATAATAATAATAATTCCATAAGGAATTATGAACATAAGCACGAGAGGATTGCATTAAGTTTAACATTTCAGAGATAATTTTCACTGACCAAAATTTTTATCTCAGAAACAACAGACACTGCTATTACCCCTTGCCCGCAACTATTCTAGCCCCCAATCACATCTCATTACTTTTGAACTGTATTGTACAAAACAAAAATTTCAGTGGGCTTTAAATGCTATGTTTTTTATTACAGGCTGCTACAAGAAAGGTCAGTTAAGGGTTATTATTTGTTATCTTTCTTGAGCGCTGTGTAATTTGTAATTCATATATTTTGTAAGTGAGCAAGCATCTCATTTAGCATGGTAATTACTCACAAAAAACTCAGTGGCAAAGTAAATGGTTGATGATGTCTTTTAAATGTTTTTTCAGGGCAGTGTTTTGTGAATTGTAATTGTAATTGAGTTTTTACCGTTACGAGGTGACATGACAGGTATAACTACCCATCATGTGGGCCATTTTGTTAGTCGGTGATGTGTAGAAGTCGGGAGAGGACGTGTCTGCATGTGGGAGGCACACGCTTATGTTCAACAGACGTAGTAATTCTGTATTTTTTAATTTATATTCGGAACTTTTTTCTTTTCGTCTCCCACGCCTATCCTGACCTACTCCTTGCAGAATTTTCGGTGCAAGGAGGTATAATTTTACAATTTACGTTAATGGCCGACTCCATCCTTTGTAGTGCACTGACCACCGCGAGGGTGGTCAACTTCAATCTTATAACATCCATGTGCCAGACCTACTTTTCTTGATTCGTGTGTTATCGTGGATGGAGGAGAATAGTCTAGCTTTTCAGAGGATAAGTATGTTAAGTATGTTTCATGCTATTTGTGAGACATAGTTTTTGTGTGTGTCTGTAAATCATGTATGTGAATCCATGTGTAACAACTGATCATCATGGTCACCTCCATTATTGAATAGGGTTATTTAGGCATTGCCAGTCAAGGCAAGAAGGATAGTGCAGTTTCCATTGGTGACAACAAAAAGTCGTGAGCTAGGTCCTTTGTGCCGTGCATGCAACTGTGTGTACCATGTGTCGTCAGGGGTAAAATCGCCACAAGGCAGAACTGTAACACGCCATGGGGCAGAGAGTCTCGACCCTCTCAGTGGGGGAATGCACTGAGTGATGCCATTACAACTTTTAATTTTCAACTTCTCACCATGTCAAAACCCGCAACACGTTACTGTATGACCATTATCACCTCCTGGTGGACGGTGACACGCCGGGGATGGTGACAACTTAAATCTTTTCACCTGCACAGTGTATTACTAGATTGGATGTGCTAATGAAAAGCAGTCACAAATTAAAACTGTTGGGACAACAAACTGAATGTTTACTGTTACAAAATCAGAGCTATCAACCTTAAGTTCATAAGCTCCAAGTATTTATCAAATAACACATCAACATTTACAAACAGAATTAAATAATTTGGCCTCAAAATAAAATAAACATTTATAATGCTGAGTATTTTTGTTACTAGTTTTAAAATCAAATTTATTCAGTAACAATTATTTTCTGTCTATATTCTGTCATTCAGCCAATCTGTAATAATGATATTCATAAACAGAATGCAGTGGCTGTTATATTATACATTACATAGTCTGTTTATAGTCCAATGTAAATGACCACAAATTATCTAAAGAAATCCATAAAATAGAAATAAAAGTTTATAGTTGTAATTCTTATATTTTTATTTATGTTGATGTGTGGTTTTTCGTTTCTATTACAACTAACAAACAAATTATGAGAGTGTACATCTAATCACCCTTCAAATTAAGAAAACATATATAAGCATAAATAGTGTGATTCCTTATATGACTTGCCCTAATATGTGTAGGGACTAGCTCAGCCATTAACAAAAAAAAAAAAAAAAAAAAGTGTAATTCTAAAACAATTTATTAAAATAATTTTTTTTAAGACTTTACTAGAATGTTCAAATTTATTGCAATTATATTAACTTAAAAGCAAGAAAAACGTTCACTGCTCTCATTGCCTTAATATATTTTGGATACCGTTTCAAATTAATTTAAATTCAAATGATAAATGTAAAATGTCATTCGGCTTAGCTTCAGTAGTAGAGCACAAAACTCCACCTCTCAGAGTACACTATGGGTGGGCAACACATGACAGTTCACAAATAATAACAGAAAATTTACAAAAACAATATAACACTTAAGTGGGACTTTTTATTTAGAACACTTATTCTAAGTTGCTGTGCTCTCATTAACTTATGTAGAAATGGCGGTAAAACGTATCTCAAAATGTCCGCTAGCATACTATACCATTCAGTTAGAGTATATTAATTTCTTGAAGTTGCTCCATAAAACACATATTTGCTGCTTTTACTCAACAAATACTTATAATGCACCATTTTGTGATTATTATTAACATATACTTTTCAGCTGACAATACATTTGCACAGTATACATATTTAATTAACATGAGCATAAATTTATGCCATACCAGCTTGTGAGTGCCATTGAGAGAGAGTTCTGTTAAGAACTATTCCTTCCGTCTACAATTTGACGGTTACGAAACAACTAATAAAAAACAAGTTATTAATCATACATAACAAAGATAAACATAGATCAGCTAATGTGGTGTCTGGATTTAACAGTTCAAAGCCGTCTTAAATTACGTTTGCAAGGACATCTGTGACGTCACAGATACACACAACTTCGTGTATGACTATCTCTATGCCACCATTCAAACTGTTCTAGAACTTATTTCTTTTAAACACAGCCTTTATCAAACCTCATAAAACCATGAAACAATAAGTTTTTAAATTATAATGACATAAAACACTTCAATTTTTGGTGACATTCAAAAGTAAACAAACACTTTAATAAACCATAAATGTCTGTAAGTTTGTGCAACATAAGCTTACGTGTGCCACAAATATGGCGGTATTTAAATATCTAAAGAAAACAAACAAAATAATTTGCATGTATGTGAAAATTAATAAACACTCAAACAGTGTTTGTAAACATTAAACGTGAAATATAAACAAATATACATAATATAAATATTTATATAAACAATATACCGAATTACTTCACAAATCATAAAGACACAATCTATGAACTTACTGTACCTTGTAGAGCTGCCATGCTCACTATCACTGTCATCTTCCATTTCTCCTTGAATGGCAAACTGCAGGTCCTCAATTCTTTTGAGAGCGAGACGTAAATCTGCCAGTGCAGTAGCAGCTTCAGATTCTGCCACCTCAAAACGTTTCCCCAAGTCTTTGTGCTTTTGGTTTGCCTCTGCCTCACGAGCTTCTGCGCAGGTTACCTTATCATGCAGCTCATGAACTGTCTTCTGCAGCCTCCGAAGTTGATCTTGAGCAGTGTGCTCTTTGTTTTGCAGCATAATATTCTCATTTTGCAGCTTCTCCAAAGAATGCTTCAATCTGCTAATTTGAGTCTAAAACACAACATTGAAAAAATATTATTATCAAAAGTTTCATTGAAAAACATAAGCACTTATGGTATTACATTAATGAAATTCATGAAACATGCTTGATTTATATTTAACATTTTTTATATGATGTCATATACAAAAACCAAAAATTTTAAAGCATTTAGAAAAAGTTCCTTTAAAGTTGAATTTGGTGAAACTGGTCTCTCCCTGGTGTAGCTGCAGTGGAGTAATACTGTAAATAGTCAGTATCTCAGGTGGTTAAGCACAGCATCTGAGAACCTACTCGTTCATCTACATCCCATTTTTAGTAGCTACAGGACACACCAAACTCCTGAAGGTCACGAAGCGGTTGGCCTAGATAAGTTATGGAATGATTGGAAACGTAAGTACTGACAATCTACAATTTATTGAAATTCTATGTGAACACAAGTTCACACACATATAAAACTAAGCAAATATTACACTAAGTAACATACACATGATGCATACAGTGTCTCTCCTCCCTTGGCTGGTTCTTCCTCCTGCCACTGAGCAGCCACAATGTGCTGTCTACTGGGGAATCGCCTTGCCCCGAACAAGCGAGCGGTCTCCTTCTTACTCTGCAGTCATCGCAGCGTGTTGGGAGTACACCCAGCCGGCCTACTCCTATAACACCATCGGAGTCAAGTGGCCATCCTGCCTTCTGCCCTCAAGAGGTAACATTTGAGGGGGTGATTATTCAGGCCAGCTGACTATGTCAACAAGAATGCCCAATAATAACACCGCCAGGGAATTGAATGCAATGAGAGGGGCACAAAGGTCCCTGAAAACCAGTAACCCTCCATGTGCCCACTTAATTTAGTACTACCATCCCTGTGCATGTGTTAAACTTTTGCAAACAACCATGTAGCATAAAATAGTATTCTTTAATTTTGTAAGAGAACTTAATATATTAATATTAACATTTTCATTCGAGAATAGCCCCACACCCAACTCCGCCGACTCTCGCACCCGGGATTTAAATTACAAATGTAAATTTGTTAGGGGCCACGTACCTCCTTATTGTGCAGTGTTGGATGGTGACATGCCTAAAAAGTTACAACAGTGTAACTGCTTCAACTGACGAAATATTACATAAGTAAATGCACCAATGTGTATCTGACATATTTTAAATTCATGTCCAGTTGCTTCACGACAGTGTAGTTAACTATAACTGTGTTCTCCTGAAATCTCACTACTTAAATTAAAATTTTGCGTAACACAAACATGACATACTCAATAATGGATTACAGTGCTATTAGACGTATGGAATGGTCCATTTAAAAATCTCACCCTGCTAATTTACTGGTGATCTGAGAAGGCCAACACTATCATAAAAATGAAATACTCAAGAATCAGCATCATCAGCAGAGCAATGGAGAATCCAGGAGCAGCCACTTTGGGTGAATGGCTCGCTAACTCCCTCCCTCATCTCATGCTCTATAGTAGCTGGCACCCATTAAAAAATCTTGACCGTACATGGAAAACTTCAGTATTTAAGTTAAACCTGCCTTTACCCAGCTCCTGAGGCCATGATACTCTGTCCAGTATCATTTAACTAGTGTGATTAAATTTTCCAAATTTTCCAATGCTAAATTTCTATATTGAAACATCCGGCACCACATTACCTATGTCAAGTGTGGCCTTTCCATGTGGCTAAATTCTTTCTAATTTTCCTAGCCATTCTATGCTAAATATTTTTCTGCCATTTTTATGCCTAACCTGAGTGTAAACTTCTCCTTGTTATAGTAAGTGCAATTTTATGTCCTTCAATCTCTTATATAAAAATTTGCATATTTTTCAGCCAAAATTAAAAAAACCTGGAATTTTTTTGCATTCTTAAATTTAAATTTCCATACTACAAAATGAGTGGCGCACTAGCAGATTGGGAAAATTCCATGCCGGCATGGGATAGAAGAAAAAACATAGCAACAGTCAGCCAGTCTTGTCACCACCATGCTCGCCTGACAATCACCCTGCAAGTGGGAAGGATCACCACCATTTTGTGAGCATCACCATCACCCCACTCACCTCTCTGCATGAGACAGGGAGGTGGCAGCTGGCAGTGTGTGTTTGTGCGTGTACATAATGGACACCACCCCTCCATCTACTAAGGCAATTCATCCCTCCCACACGCTGCAAAGGGGAGGTCGCAGCGAACTATGTAGTCCGTTGATCCCAATGAAGATCAGCTGGATGCACCATGGCTTTTCCCTGCCAACCACAGTGTGGCAGCAGGTTGATAGACTGGTATGTTTCTAATGGCATAGTAGAACTTCTGTGCTTGAAGTATGTGCACCCACTACCAAACCCACATCCCTTCACACTTGTACAATTATGAACCAGCACCTGTCAGTGTGACATTCCCTTAGAAGCACAGTGACTACGTGAGGACATTGAAAGTGTCAATAGGGATCGGTGTGCCAACATGTTGGCCAGTACCACTGCGGGCCGAATGGCTGACTTGTGCGATTGTTGCACGAGAACGTGACAGGTCCGAGGTATCTGTTACTCACCTATCAAGCTGCAAGTGTACTGTGAATACAAACATTTCAACAGCAACAACAAAATTTAGGTGAATACTTAGAAAATGTAGCAATGTTAGTTGGTGCGATAGACTTAGCCAAGCCCCCCTCGCTTGCGCTCAGTGTTTCTGAGCATACCATGATTACTGCATGTCACAGCAGGAACTTGCCATGCTAAATTCAATAAATTTTTGTAGTGTGCACAATATCAACTAATACCGCTATGCCCAACCGCCACATTTTCAGTGACAGCTCTGCTTTTCACCTTCAATGCTGCCAACTTCAGCCAACTGTATCCACGTCAAAATAACAACTGTAGTGGAACAAACTCTCAATTAATATGTTGTTACAGCTGTGGTTTAAAGGCCCATTGCCAGTGCATCTGCGCAAGCAAGTGGTGTGACCCAGGAAAGGAGCGCTTCATGTGTTGACAGTGCAAGCCACAACTCGACTTGCCACCACTGCAATGCGTACTCCAGTGTGCAGGCAGCCAAGCCTTGTCGCCTGCCCCTCCTCCTGCACATTTCACACCCCTACTCTGTGTGGCCATGAGACAGTGGTGCCTGTATCCACTCCAGCTCATTTCCAGTCATTTAGCAAGCTTTGCAGGGCTATCTATCCTGTGGCCTTCCTGCATGACTGCACCAGCAGATTACAGTGCTATGGCGTAAAGGAAGAGGACTGGCTAAACTGTGTTAGTGACTGGCTGAGTGGCAATGCAAAACAATGGTGATGCCAAATCACACATTACGGAATTACATGGACGGAATTCAGAATGTCTTTCGAGCGTAATTTTGCAGACACTTTCATTTCTCTCCAAGCACACAGCATTGCAATACCAGAGCAACAAGGTATGGACTTACAACCCGCAGATGTCTACCACGGAAGTACTTGAGGTCATGACAGGAATGGTGGGGGCAGAATTTCATGGTGCGTTAGCCCACTAATCCACTATCTGGTTGATGAATTCATGCAGTCGCTTGTCATCTTCGAACAGATTTCAACACCTGTGCAGCCTTGCCGCAACTGCAATGCAGTGCATCTTCACCAGTACAAAGAAGATGAGGCAAAAAGTAGTACCATTAACAAAGAACCAGAATTAGCTGTTTTGGACAAAACCTCAAAATTTGTGGAAACCTCATTTTCAAAGGGCAGTAGCGACTCTGCTCAAACAAATTCAGGGTGTAGACTGCCTCCTTTCGCCTGCTGTTACTGTGATGGCCAGTGCATGAGCTGGCATGACAAGTGTCTGAACTGCATCAAAAGATCACGTAACGGAAAACTGTCATTGGAAATAACTTATAAGTGTAGCACGGATGGACATCACCCACTCATAGGAAAATGGTTGTGATCCTGAACAGACTCCACAACAAATCCTTATCTCACAAAATTGGCAATAATAAAAACCAAGTTATCCACATCCCAGTGCTTCTAAATAACCAACAGTGCCATGCTTTAATTGATACCACAGCTTCCCATAATGTTGTCCGTGTCAATCTTATAGATGTGTGGCAAATAAACCCAGCTAATCAAACTGTCAAGCCAGCCACAAAAATAAACACAGGTGAGAGAATATGTGAAGAGAAAATAACCTTACACGTACGGGAAACAGAAACTACCACAACTGCATTTGTTCCTAATGACCTAAGGGAGGATGCGATACTGGGCATAACATGGCTAACAGAACTGAACACCATAGTGGAATCAGCTGCCAGACAAATTCACTTTGGTCAAAAAGAGTGCAGCACTATTTAGAAATCTGAATCTGCGGACTACGAGTTGCACACCGGACATACAGTTGGTCGAGCTCAACCATGCCATACTGGACGAATACTGTGACATCATCCAGTGCCTGCTCAATGAGTACCGGAATGTTTTTGCTGCTGCTGATCCATTTCCATCGTACAAACATGGCAGAACACAGCGTTCCACTTACCTGACAAAAGCCAGTATGTGTATACTACTCCTCACCATTACCAACCTCACCAGCACTGGATTATTAAAGAACATATACAGGAAATGCTGGACAAAGCTATCATTGAACCCATAAACAGTGCATTCAATTCCGCTATAAATTTAGCTCCTAAAAAAAGACGGCGCCTGGAGGTTTTGCATCAACTTCAGGCCTCTCAATCTAGAAATGGAAAATGCTCCACCACCATTCATCAATATCAAGGATACACTCAACAGCCTTGGCCATGCTAAGGTGTTAACATTGCTTGATCTCTGAAGCAGATACCAGTGAAACAAGAAGACCATCACAAGACGGCATTTACTGCACCAGATGGATGCTATTTTCCAATTCCGGGCCATATCATTTGGCTGGAAATGTGTACCAGCTACATTCCAGAAAATGATGGTACAAGTTTTACATGGCTACATAGTTGAGTTATAATGGCATGACTTGACAATGTGGTTATTTGGTCACAGTCGTGGGAAGATCACATGCATCATCTATCACTTGTGCTTGAACGTCTTGCTAAACTACCTAACTTGCGCAAACAAGAAATGTGATCTTGGCAAAGACTACATACAGTTTTGGGACAACTTGAAGATGAGAATGGTAACCACCCTATTACAGAACAATTGAATATAATTCATGAGTATTTGCAACCTAATACATGCAAACAATTATATAAATTTTTTGGCCAGAGAATTGGTTACATGAATACATCCAGAACTTTTCAATCTTTGTGACATCATTAGTGTTTCATAAATGTTTTTTTTCCTTCTTTTAGCTACTTTACTCTTAGTTGGGAAAAGTTAACTTTTGTTTGGAAAAGTCTCTCGTCCCTCAACTTTTTTCTTTTACGTATCTGCTAACAAATTATTAATTTGGTGCTCAAACTTAAACCATAAAATTGTTAAAAATAACTACTAAACATTTATTTTATCATAATTCTTAAATTTTTAAAATGGTAATCTTTCATGTATGTATGAATTAGCATTTCACAAAAACAGTTCACTGATATATTTTTTTACAAAATAATAAGTTGTGTTGGCAAATATGAGTTTTCAAAATTTGTTTGATTCTTTGAGTTATCACTGGTTTGCAGACTCTGCTGTTTTAGTACCCTGTTTCTCTGTAAGATGGCAGCAAGTGTATTAAACTGTAATGTATAAACTTAGCCTTGACTGTTGACATCCTATGCTATAGTGTCATATTTATCTTCATTAACATAATTATAATCTACTGTCAGGTCAACAGAAAATGCTAATCAAATTATTTATGTAACTTTGAGTAAAATTCAAACTACACTTGTACACTGTTGGAAAATGGAAAATGAACACCCGGACGCAATGGTCCAACATGAATGAAGGTTTTATTGAATAATTATACAGGTTGTACACTGTATATGATAATGATCACAGGGTCATACACATATGGACAGAGGCTACAGAGTGTCTTGAACAACAATGTTAGTATCTTGTGTAGCAGCCTTTAGCGATGATGTAGTCCTGCAGTCGTGCGTAGAGACGATCATAAAGGTGTGTCAGATGTCACTTAGGGAATAGTGTTTCACGCTAATTCCACCTGTTGTTGCAATCGGTGGAGATTTGTTGTCGATATTGCAGACTGCACCAAACATTGTCCCATCATGCCCCAAACATGTTCAATGGGGGACAGGTCGGGTGATCGTGCTTGCCAGGGGAGTTGACGAAAACCTTTGAGAGCGCATTAGGTAACACAAGACGTGTTTACATGGGCATTGTCCTGCTGGAAAAGGACATCACCTTGGCATTGTTGTAACGGCAACAAAATGGGATGAGTGTTGACTGTTCCCTCAACAACCGCCAGAGGCATACGGTCATTGTAGGCTATTGTCCCCCAGACCATGATGCCAGGAGTTGATCCTGTATGCCACTGCTGTATACACTCTGGTTGTTGACACTCTCCTGGTCGACGTCACACTCACAAATGACCATCACTGGCACCAAGGCAGAATCTACTTTCATCACTAAACACAACTCCGCACCATTCATCCCTCCAGTTGTGTCGTTTGCGACACCATCTGAGGCGGGTTGCATGGCGATGAGGTGTGAGAGGGAGCCTGGCGAGCGGCACCCTTGATTGTAGCCCAACGTCCAGCAAATGGTTGGTGATGGTTCTAGCTGAAAACTAGGTGCAACAGGGGCTCTTATTTTGTGCAGCGGTTGCCATGCGACCAGTAATGGCTGCTCGTCTGATGCGGCAGTCCAGGCAGAAATCCACATGTCGCTGTAGTCCGGAACCAGGTTGACGAGCATGTGCACTATCGTTGGACCACTGGCACCACCAATTATGCACAGCAGACACTTCACTTCCTAAGCATTGGGCATTTCTTTGGAATGATCATCCAGCCCCTCCCTCAGGCCCACAATACAACCTCGTTCAAATTCCGGTAATTGCATGAAGTGTGGTCGTCTATGCCGTTGTGGCACGTCTACAATGCTTACCACACACAGGTTGAAACAACAGAATTTTCTTTCACTGAGTCAAGTATAGTTGTAGTGGGCTCAGCGGTGTTATGCCTATTACGCGGTTCCTACTCTATCCACAGCAAAGCACTGTTAATCATTGCATTTACTGCCCTCTATCAGTGCCCCATGCGCGTATGGTGTTTCTACGTCACCACTTTAATGGTGTTCATTTTTCATTTTCCACCAGTGTAATTTTGATTGTCGTTGTGATCAAGAGTAATGGTTCTTCTGTCAACCCACTACTGTGGGGAATTACCCATTGCTGTGATTTTTCTCTTTGGTGCTGACGTGATCTTTTTACCTTATTCTTAAAAAAACACTCTATGTAATTAACTCTCATCTTTTAAAATAATGTAGTATTTATTTAGTAGGTAACATGCTTCCCATACCACCACAGGTATGTCGTTAAAAACCTTTTTTAATACCCATCCATGATTTTGTGTATTACTGTGAGACAAAACTTCATTCTTCTTTTAAAAAATATAATGTTTAGTGAGGTCGAAGTCATTGGCCAACATTCCAGCCATGATGTGTGAGGTGCCTTGCTGAGTGGTCATCACTTATGACAAACTAATGATGTCACTTACACTTTCCTTTTTTCAGCCTGATAGCAGTGTAGCTGGCTCAAGGCAACACCTCATATAATATTAAAAGCCTGCATGTTATGGTTTATTTAGTCATTGAGTGTCCGAACAAAAAGAATCTTGATTTATGTATAACAAAGACTTTTTTTGCAAACACAAAAAAATAATAGAAAAAAAAATAGATACATAAAGTAAGTTCTTGCATAAGGTTCACCTTTTTTAAGGTAATTCCATAACATTCGCACTTTTTTATATTATGGCGTAATGATTTAATTTTATAAAGTGACAAGTGTTAGTCACAAAAAAAAAATTAAACAATTTGATATTATACAAAGTATTTCTAAAAATTATCTACAAACTCCGGAAGGTGATTTCTTTTGAAAACTGTAGTTTCCAGAAATATTGGAAACTAAGTTACATTAAATGACAATACTCCAAACATTGTTTTCTGTTATCAGGGTTATCAACCTACAGCAAACATTTGTTTGTAACTTCCATGTAATAAAATAACAGGAGTGGCCACCCTCTTATTGTATACAACTCTTGTACCATCGGGATATTAGAACATTTCATACTGGCCTATTATGCAGTATCCCTTAAGAAACAAAAATAGCCCTCTTATTGCAAGTGCGTAGGACCCACCTTTTTGTTCAAAACCACATGAAGCTTTGGTCCAGCGTTACAGTCCCTATCACGTAGGCCAGACAACCTACATGAATCTATGGTTGGTTGCTGGGTCCACTGCACAAGCGATGGTGGAAGACATTTTAAAACTTACTGTAAATATGTACCACATATTTATAAGCTTACAGTACGTAAGTAGTATGGTTAATGTAACAACAAAAGTTGACCTGTGTCAATATGCTACACTCCATGGTTCTCGTGAAATGGATGTTTAATGCTTAAAACTGATAATGTGTTATGCCTGCAACATAGGTAACACTCACCACACATGATGCGATGCAGAGGTAGCACAGGAGGGATATTTGACAGACGATACACTTCCACTGAACAGGCATTGCTAACTGTCCATATGGCATGCAGTCACTTGTCTGCTTCGTATGTGCACAAGTACGTTTCATACTACTACACATTTGGTCATGCAGCAGTGCACATGGACAGAATTGAAAGACATGCTGTTAGCGTATGAGCAATGTGAAAATAATGGATGAGCAGCCCAGCATCTGTACAAGTAACGATATCCAGGCATTCATGTACCACACTACACCACATTTGAGTCAATTATGAGACAACTGCGGGAAAAGGGAACTTTGCAGGTAAGGATAGGGTATTATGTGTTGTAATGGATGTGTTGCATGCTGTACGCACCCTTAAGGGTACTGGACAGAACATAATTAGTAGTACGTAATTTATCTGTACCATACACTGCTTAACGTTTACACAGTAAACAAATTGTCATTTCCTGGAAGTAAAGAATTATTGGATTTCATAGTTGCCATAGTTGACGTATAAGTGCATGTCAGTCACTATGTTACTGTAATGTACAAAATCTAATAACAGCAAAGAAATAATTAACAGTGAAAGTAAAAGCACTGAGCTACTTCAGGAAACCTTTATGATTACATAGGGGAAAGTATGTGTAGTTTGTAAACACTGTTGATAGGTTAAAATATGTGAAACATAGACAATTTACAAACACAACAAATTTTCTCAACATGATTAAAAAGGTTACCTGAAGTAGCTCAGTGCATTTACTTTCACTGCAATTTATGTCATTGCTGTGATTAAGATAGTTTGTACTGTTAGTAGGAACACAAAACAGTAACATGTGACTTTGACATGCGCTTACATGTAAACTAAGACATCTAAACATGTCTTATTTGCGGGAAATGACAATTCATCTAATATATAAATGTTGAGCAGTGTTTGAAACAAATAAATAATTACTATTTTTATCTTAAGAGTACCCCTTAACCACTGGGTATGTGCCACAGGTACGGAAACTAGATTCGATCCATCCGCGCACATGGCACACTGTACGGTTTGAGAAGGATGTGCTAGCACGTGTGCTGGCCAGTGACTACAGAAGTGTGTGGAGGGTTTGGAATGAACAACTGCTACACCCATTGCACTACTGGAAAGTACAGGTATTAAATGCAGATGACTATCACCATCGGACTCAATTAGCGCTATAGTATCTGGAACAGTGTAACAGTATTCCTGGGTTTGCATCACATATCCTGTACACAGATTGATTTTCATGCATGACAGAATGTACAATGTACATAACATGCATGTGTGGTCCGACAGCAATTCGCATGCCACCCACACATCTGGTTAACAGATATGATTTTCTGTGAATGTGTGGTGAAGTCTAGTAGGCGATATGTTACTTGGTCCAGACTTCCTACCACAACGGCTGACCGGACACACTTATGTGGGGGCATTTCTGCACGAAGCATTACCTGAATTGCTGAAAGATGTCCCGTTTGACATTCGCCGATGTATGTGGCTACAATATGACAGTGCGCCGGCATACTTTGCAATCATTGTGTGCGAGTACTTGAATACACAAATTTGGTAATCACTGGATTGACTGTGGAGATCCTGTACCATGGCCTGCAAGATACCCGGCCTAACCTGATGCCACTAGATTTTTTAGTGTGGGGCTACATTAAATTGCATGTGATTGTGACACCTGCGGAATCAGAAGTGGATCTTGTTCAGAGAATAATAGGTGCTGCTGACCACATTAGAGCGGTGAATGGCGTATTCAGAAATGTGCATTAGCCAATGTCTCGGAGATGTGATGCCTCTATTGTAGCTGGTGATATGATGTTTAAACAGATCCTATGATCTTGCAATTCTTGTGTCGTATGTTACTTTTGAAGTCCTGGTCACTAGTGTCCCTCCGGTGCTACTTGTGCACCACATCATGTGTGGTGAGTGTTGCCTATGTCACAGGCATAACACATTATCTGTTTCGAACATTAAACATCCATTTCTAGAGAACCATGGGGTGTAGCATATTGACACAGGTCAACTGTTGTTAAATTAACCATACTACTTACGTACTGTAAGTTTATGAATGTGTGATACATGTTGTTTACAGTATGTGTTAAAATGTCTTCCACCATCGCTTGTGCAGTGAACCGAGCAGCCAACCATAGGCTCATGTAGGTAGTGTGGCCTACGTGATATGAACTGTAACACTGGGCCAAAGCTTCATGTGCGTTTTGAACGAAAATGGTGGGTCCTACGCACTTGCAACAAGAGAACCATTTTTATTACTTAAGTGACACTGCACAACAGGCCAGCATGAAATGTTCCAATATCCTGATGGTACAAGAGTTGTAAACAATAAGAGGGTGGCCACCTGTGTCATTTTCATTACCATGGACGGTATAAACAAACGTTTGCTGTAGGTTGAGAATTCTGATAACAGAAAACAATGTTTGGAGTATTGTCATTAAATGTAACTTATATTCCAATATTTCTGGAAACTACAGTTTTAAATTTGATTTTCAAGGGCTTATTCTTTCCTTAATATTGCATTTAGGTACAAAGTGTCCTGTATATATTCTACTTAATTTTTCATTAGGAATCACCTCCCGTTGTTTGTAGGTGGTTTTTAAAAACACGTTGTAATACTCAATGAAAATAAAATAGCTCTTTCTATATATATATATTGGAATCATTTTACGCGTGCTGCATCCCCAAATCACAGCGTCTGTTCATCCCGTTCCGCCTGCATAGCTCACGCAGCCCCTTTACCGGGATCGCTGTGCCTGAACCGCAGGTGGCTGCCGTAAATGCTGCCGACAGGAACAGCATTTGGGAAGGCGTCCAGCCAAGACACCACACTACCACCAATATCAAGCAGTCATCCCGTCCCACCTTCATGCCCCCAAGAGGTAACTTTTGGTGGAATGCTCATTCAGGCCAGTTGAGCACCTCTAAATTCAAATCCGGTAGAGAAAACATTAGGCAAATGAAGACCACGTTGGGGCACCCCTGGTAACTGCAGGATAGAGACCCCACATGTGCGCCTTCATCCCATCAGTATCGCCAAAGCAAGGTGAAACTAGTGAAGTGAGTGTGTGTTGGGGACTCGAACCCAAATTTTCCTGATCTACTCCCATCAGGAGTATGGCCATTCAAAGAGGGGTTGCTAATAAACACATACTCATTATGCATTTTCTATAACTACCTGCACCCCTTCTTATCCAATTTGCAAAAAATGGACTGGTCCAGTGATGTTAGATTCTTGGTGCCAAATTTCACTTAACCATTTTTATTGTTTCATATATAATTATTTTTATTAAGTTGTAAGAGTTCTTGTAATTATTTTTCATGAGAAACTCTGAAAAGGATCTTTCAATCTCTCATTATCATAACATGTCTCTATAAGGCAATTGCCAACTACTGTATTTTTCTCAGGTGTAAACTGTTACCAAATTGTATTTTCAAGTGTCTTATGTGATTCTAACGGAACTTGTAAATTGTCTACGTTTTTGTTTGTTTTGTATATTATCTTGTTGCTTTTCAAGAAATTTTGGCGCCAGGCTGCTCTGAATTATGAGCGGCCTGCCGCCACGATGATTTGTCAGCATCACGGGCGCGTAGGAGAAGGGCATGCTGCTGTGCCGCTCCGCTGGAACATCAACATTTTATGTTACCTATCACGTTAGCGTCAAAAGATTAATTAATTTATGGAACCTTTTTAAACTTTCTGTGCCTGGGAGTAATCACTTCTCCCCCCTGCTGGCTCACAGCGCCCAAGAGTTAAACTACTTGAAATTTTTTTTTCACGCTCTATGCTTTTTACTGCTTTGGGTGGCCACAACCATCAAGTGTGTGAAAATTAGGCAAGTGTGTGTATCCAGAGCCAAAATGTGAGTAATACATTATGAACTGCTCTCCTTCGTTTCATTTCAAATGTCAAGTTGCTTCACAACCGCTTAAGAGTGTTTGCACCCTATTTATTCATTAGAACCTTTATTCCTCACTATTACATTGTCAGTATGGTAGACATAAGATGTCATCACTGCAAATTATGAGCGTTGTGAGGTGGCCCAAACAGACTCGTATTTAGTGGCATACACCCTTCTAGGTAGGACAGGTTGCATAGCTACGACAATAGCCATCTGAAACCATCACCATATTCGACATCATCACGTCAACAGGAATTTTCAGGAGAGGGCCACATGGGTGAAAGGCCCACTGCCCGCTCTTCCATGCTCTCTACAGATAACCGGCACCCAGATAATTAATTTCCGTAATAATACCCCACGCCCCCCCCCTTTCCTACTGGAATAACTCCCATCACATAGTCATTCCAGATATGTGGTTTGTGGGACAGAGAATGGCTCATCATTACAGCTCCATTCGCCAACTTACTTTCACCAGTACAAGAATTTAAATTGACAGATGAACATTCAGAAAGTTTTGAACAGATAAAAATCAGTTTCCATAACTTCCCTGCCCCTTCACGTCATGACCCAAGCTGCCACCTACATCTTTAGACATACACAAGCGAGTGTGGGCTAGGCACGGTATTGTTTCAACTCAGTGACAGCAGAAGAAACAAATTATTGACAGCAGCAGTGCAGTCCATCCCAGTAGATGTCTCTATGATATAAATAAGTGGGAGTGCTTAGCCATAATCTGGTCAGTCAAGCAGTACAGACAGATCATGGACTCACAGATGTTTATAATAATCACAGATAACAAGTGCCTAGTCGGGTTACACAACACCAAGGAGTTACGCAGTAAGCTTACACACTGGGTGCTATTTATACATTCCTTTGATTTTGAAATATAGCATGTACCGGGAACAGAAAACCAGCTGGCTGATGCTCTCTCAAGGTCACCTGGGGACACAATAGCACGCAAAAAGAAGTTGGAAGCCAATATACCCCCTTCTCCACCTAAAACCCCTACCAAGGAGTCCACCAATGTCAAGTGCAAGCACCTCATTGCTACTCTCCTGAGGCCTATCATAACAGAGGTTTATGCATGGGTAATACAGGTACAACAGATTTGTCCGTAACATGGAAATGGGTGGAGACATGTGACATAATAACTGAAGAGTGGTAACGAGTGAGATAGATGGATATCTGGAAATATGCAAAAACTGTGACAGTGAACATTGGACTACATACGTATCATGTGCAGCTAGACAGTGAAATACCAGAGACATTTCTACTGGCTGGGAATACTACACGATACCCATCAATATGTATGTGCTAGTATACAGTGCAACTGTCTAAAAAGCCGCCGCACTTTCGGCACACAACAGCAAGTCTCACTCATGCCAACTGAACCATTTGAGATGATGGCTTTAGATTTGATGGGACCGTATCCATGGATTGTGAATGGGAAACGGTTTATATTGGTGGTGACAGACCTGTTTTTGAGATGGATGGAGGCGTACCCAATTTCCAGTGCGCAGGCTAAAAACATAGCAAAAGTGTTTGAATCTGAATTTTTCCCACGCTGGGGATATTCGCATGTACTGTTGTCTGACAATGGTAGATAGTTAAGAGGAAGAAAATGGTGTGAATGTTGTACGAAGTGGAGAGTGCTGTGTAGCACTACTACTATCTACTGTCCATGTGCAAATCCTACAGAGCAAAGGAATCAAGATCTGAAAACTCAGTTACGGTTGTGCATGGGTGGAAATCACGTATCATGGGCAGAACACCTGCTTGTCTCCCTCTTAACCCTCGACACACGGACAAAATTCGCCAGCTGCAAAACCCCTGCAGAGCTTCTTTATGGTTGCCAACTCCCCCTCCCTGAGAATTTACTCATGCGCCAAGGGAGCGTGCTAGGAGCCCATAGAGCAGAGGAGCATGCCGCTGGCAGAGGAAACCTGCATTACATCAGGCACATGACAATCATCAGCGGTACACTGCGCAGTGGCAACCGGCCATGACTTGCCCACCCGTAGTATTACAGCCAGGCCAACTGGTATATGTCAGAGAACACTAGCTGTCCACCTCAGCCAAGAATTTTGGCGCAGAACTTGCTGCTCCCAAGTGGAGTGAGCCCCATAAAGTACTGAGCCGCCTGGGGAAGACAAGGTAACTGGTAAATTGTGGGGAAAAGATGCTGTGTCCCTGTGCATCACAATGATCTGCGCAATGTGGCCACCCATACAGGCACTGTGATGGTGGACGCACCCGGGGTGCTGCCCAGCACTAGTGCACAGACACCATAATTTTGCAACAACCACCTTGGCACCTGAGTTTGCCACTGGCGGCAGCCTTCGATGTCTGCTCCAGCCTGCGATGCCTGGCATATTGATGTTCCAGGGCCATGCAAACAACAGGTTGTCTGCGGGCGCACTTGACGCTCCTACTGCCATCACTCACCAGCCACCAACTCCAGCGACACCCTGCACTGTGATGCCCATATACAATGTTGCCGCCCAAGGCCTGCTATCAGGGTCATCTGCCAGTACCACAGACCTACCAGTGCCACCCCTGCCAAACGATGCCTCCGGGACACCCAGCATCCATTTCAACACATGAGGGCTCTGCAGACCGAGTGGTGGGCTCACCCCTGCAGCATGTTGGGGACATCCAACCACCTATCCAGCGTCTCAAGTGGTCACACCAGCAGCAGTAATGATGAGACTGAGATGGAGGATGACTCCTTGCCACTTCACCGCTCCAAGCATCTCCGCCATCCACTGCATGCATTCTGCATGGCTTGTGGAGGCCACCAGGTTCCCTCAGCAGCTACTCCAGCACCACGTCAGCAGGGCATCCACCCTGCTTCACCACCTCCACTTCACACCAGAGGCCCCTACAACCTGCTACCTCAGCGAGGGCCACGTCGACTACCTTCCTGCTGCCATTTGTTGAGCAGCAGGGAAGCAACGAACTGTGGCAAATGAACAGTATATGATGCATGCCTCCTTCCTTAGCCTGTTCATCCTGCAGCCACAACGTGCTCTCTAATAGGGGCTTACCATGCCCCGAACAAGTGGTGGCCACCCTTCCAACTCTGCAGCTGGCATGGCATGTTGGGAGTACACTCTGCCAGCGTACTCCTATGACACCACCGGAGTCAAGTGGCTGTTGTTCCTTCATGCTTTCAAGAGGTAACTTTTGAGGGCATAATAATTCAGGCTGGCTGACTATGTCAACCAGAGTCCCCAGTAATAACACCACCAGGAAAATAAATGCAACATACGGGATATAACGGTCCCTGAAAACCAACTAGCCTTTGTGTACCCATTAAATGAAGTGCTAAACCCTTGTGTTAAGTGTGAAGTGTGAAGTGTGAAGTGTGTTACACAAGTAATAAAAAAATCCTTCATTTTATGCCATTGCATAATAGGGTTAAATCAAGGAGAAAGAAAATATATCTTTGTTCAATAAGCCATTGAGCATGGCATGCCTACACCCCTATTTAGGATAATGGTTTAATCCATGGTGGGCAACTCATAAACCAAATAATACTAAAACTCAGGGTGTTTTAAGTTTTGGTAATTCTTTTTAAACATAACAGTGCAAGAGTGCATCTAAGCTAAATCAGCACCAGACTTGGAGACTAAACTCCCATTCACATAAATATTACTTTGCTGCAAAAGGGTTTTATGTATCTTTGTACACACACAATCAAAAGTATGTGTAATTGCCTTATTTACATAGAGTCTATTTTCACTTACTGAAGGCCTGGCGCAAATTCACTTATCCTCTGAGCAGGCTTGTGCCATAATGGTCAGTCTGGGCACAGCACATGTAGGATGTGGTCAGCCAATCCAGAATCTTCAACTTTTGTAATCAACCATGTAGCATCCATAGTGTTCTTTTCATTTTGTACCAGAACTTAATATACTAATCTTAATATTTTCATTCAGGAACCGTGTCACCCCTAACCCCACAGACTCTCGTGCCAGATACTTAAATTACAAATGTAAATGTTAAGGGACATGCGCCTCCTTACCGTGCAGTGCAGACTAGTAATATGACATGAGTAAACGCACCAGAGAGAATCTGACGTGTTTTTATTTCATAAGCACCGGAATGAATCTGGCGTGATTTTATTTCATGTACAATCACTTCACGGCCATGTAATTAAATATGTTCTCCTGAAACCTCACTACTTACATTACAGTTTTACATCATGTAAATGTGATTTATTCAATAATGGATTACAGTGCTATTGGGCATGTGAGATGGCCTGTCAAACAATTTTACTCTGCTTTACTGCATTCTGAGAGGGGTGATGCTCTCAGTGGGTATACATAAAAACAGATTACTTAAGAATCAGCATCATCAGCAAAGCAATGGGAACTCCAGGAGCAATCACTTTGAATGAATGGCTCACTCCCTTCCTCATCTCATGCTCATTAGTAGCTGGCGTACATTTAAAAGTCTTTACCATATCTGAAAACTCTCAGTACATAAGTATAACCTGCCTTTACTCCGCTCCCGAGACCATGACACCACATCATACACATTTAAAAAGAAATCAAGATGTGTGGGGCACAAAATATGAAGTCCATCCTTAGGTCGCGATGTGACTGTCTTCTGCCTTGCTTTATTAAAGACTGTGTAACAGTATTGCCACCACTAAGCTCTAAGAAGCTCATCAGAAAGTGCAAATGAGAAGTCAATGTACATGGTGCGAAAACTATGGGCTGGGGTACTTCATCTACTTCCTGTGCAAGCACCACCCCTACAGCCAGGCTCAAGGCGTTAGTTCGAAGAATGAATTGTTTGGAAAAGTCTGCCATGTGGAGGACTAGAAGATTTGTAATGTAATTTTTCAAAATTTTGAACACTTTTTGTTGCTCTGCACCCCATTCAAATTTAACTGAATTCTTGCGTAACTGGTTTGGAGGTGCAGCCTTTTATGTTGGAGCGGGGATAAATATCCCAAAGAATTGAACTACTGCAAAGGAAAGTACTATTCCCTTAGCATCCCTAGGCTGGGGAAAATTTCTAACAGCTCTGGTTCTTTCTGGGTATATGGAAATACCTTGCTGTGTATTTCCATAGGGTGTTCTTAAATGCATTTCCACTAGTGTATATTGTAATAAAAACATATTTTGTTCAATTATACTTAAGCTTTTTTTTTAAATATTGCTTGAAAAGAATTAAATTATTTTGGTTTAGCTGCATTACCTTTTGATCACTTATTGTTACTTGATGCATGCCGCAGCCCTCTTCCCTTAGCCCATTCATCCTGCTACACCAGTGCAGCTATGATGTGCCCTCTACTGGGGACGAGTTGACCTGAACACGGCGGCTACCTTTCTGATTCCAATGCTGGCAACGTGTGCCAGAAGTGCACCCCATATGCTCTACTTCCCAGGCGCCACAGGAGTCAAGTGGCCATCCCACTTTCATGCCCTCAAGAGACAACCTCTGATGTTATGACAATTCAGGTCGACCAACACCACCAACAGAAGTGTCCAGTAAAAATACTGCTGGTAAATGAATGTAGTGAGGGGGACACAGCTGTTCCAGTGTTCCCAAAGCTACATGTGTGCTCCCTTCATTCATTGAATGTTAACATCCCCATGCATGTGTTGTGCATGTAGTGAGAATGTGGAAAAGCACTGTGGCAATATTACCAAAATTATGCCACAAAGTAGCAGTGTTAAATAACAAAGTCAGTTTTGAGAGCTTTGCTTTTAAAGTAATTGAGAGTGGCTGCCAACACCCTTTCTAGGGAGAGAATGGACTCATCAAACAGCAGCCACCCATTGCTACCCTCTAATTTTGGAAATTAAGGGTGCAATTTATTTTCCTCATTAATTAAATATAGTGCCAAGTGTTTCCGCAATATATTTAATCATGCAATGGACTGGGAGAGATAGCACCAGCAGTAATTAAAATTATGTTGCTTATGTTTTTTTGTGCCAAAATGTTTCATTTGCTTACAGAAATTAATATCAAGGGTTTAACATGTTTTCTTATGAAAGGTAATTGTGTCTGTGCTTATCTGTTAGTCTTTTTTAACGGTTTTGTATTTTTTCCAACACCTTGGTGCACATTGGACTTGGGACTGAGGTGGTCTCCGCCATGTTATTGCAGTTGGTTTCAAGAGTTCGTTGAGAGCAGCCGCATGCATTGACCACCTTATTTTCTACAGTAATTGTTTTGTCTGGAACTTCATTCTCTTTCATTAGTCTGGAAATCGTGCTACTCCCAACCCTGCCACCTCAAAATGAGCCAGGACTTAAACTACAGCTAATTCGCATCGGCCACATGCCTTTTTATCAGTGTAGGTCAGTAATGCACCTGAGCCATTATGCTAATGTAAGTGCCTCTGATGAGAATTATTTGGTGAATAAAACCAGTGCAAATGGAAGTCTGTGTTTTTATTTCACTGCCGGCTGCTTCACAGCTGTATTAACATACCTGTGTTTTCAAGCATGTGAGATGGCCCATCAACAGTCTCACATAACATTAGCAGTGTAGGAGAGGGCTTATAATCTCATTTAGGTGGGCATAACTGGAATGTCACCAATACTTTGACATCACCCCATCAACAGGGTGACCTCAGCGGAAGCAACATGGGCTTTCGGACCACCTCTGAGTTAGAGATCTCATGCTCTGTCCGAGTTGGCGCAAATCAAATATTCCAATTATAACATAATTGAAACCAACACCATAAGTTACCATCCCTTTTACCCCACTCTAGAGGCCACGACATCCCATCATACTATTGAGTTCACAGCCTAACCTAGGTTATGTCCAGCTGTTTGTCATTTGCATCATACATTGTTTTCTTCTTTGCAGTTTTCTCTGCAGAGGCCAGTCAACATTTTCTTCTTTTTTTGAACTAATTGCACTGGTGAAATATGTTTACCCATTTCGAAAGCCAACATAACTAAAGATAAACTGACATTGTACCACTTTTCTGAGATGGAACAGTAGCTGGTGGACTGTTAATGTTGCACACAAAATTACCTTCTGTAATACACTTTAAAACTGACACAGCTGAAAAAGGCAACACAAGCATACATCCAAAATTTGTAGTAGTTGCCCTTGTAACTTGTAATTGTCCCAACTGTTGGACATATTATGTATGAGTTTCATAAATCCAAGGGGAGTGAATAAACATATTAAAACATAACCGTTACTGTTTCCCACTTTATTTCCAGTTGTATGCATTGTATCAGTGTAACCAATTTCACGGTCACTGGCTAGGAATCACCAGTTTGTTTGTTTTAGGGTGTTGAAGAGTGGCTAGCTAGTTTCCTTCCCCAATGGGCAAAATTTATGTGAATTTCCAGACAGCCTGGGTTGTAAGTGTATGGATGTATGAACCAAAGGTCAACTAGGTGGCCACAAAATATGATCGTTCCTCGACCCTAAGCTTAAGTGACCATTGCCCAATGTAAAATGAGATGAAGTCCTAATGTCTTGAATACGACTAAGCATTTGAAAACTTAACTTTTCAGAACTGGGCTATAATACTTTCCACCTAGCCAGCAGCACATCCATGACAATTGGCCCTCGTAACGTACGGCAGAATCAGCGATATCATCATCTACACCAAATTTCCATGACAACTGATGCACAATTTGTGTGGTGTAAAATATAGTATGTTTGTTAACATTTTTAAATATATTTTTAGTGAATTGTTCCAAACTTGTATGTTTTTTATTTAACTTTCACATCAGTCACCATCTTCTGTGTCTATAGTTATCTTGTATATTTGGCATATTAATCAGAGTAATAACTTTGTTTTCTGGCAGTGGAATATTTTTCACTTCTACAGTTTTGCCAATTTAACCTAAGACAGTGACAAATAATGGCTAAGGGTGTATATCCACTTGGAGCAGTGAGCCATAACAATGTACAACCATAGAAATACAAACACTGCACATAAGTGTGTGGGTGTGCACCAGGGAAAGACTTACGTATATGCTACTTGAACACCCCTCGCAGGGCTAATGAGACAATTCATGGATATGAATGAGTGTGTGGTGTAAATATTTGCAACTGCCCCTGGTGGTTGCATAATGCGCACACAAACCACCCAATGGGTGAAAGGGTAGGCCAGGGAATGAACACATGGCCAACTGCATGCACGAGCAAGGCTGAGCATTGGCGAAGCACTACGGGACTTGGCAGTCAGTGCATATCACCCCCACCTCCTGTAATGCGTGCGAGGAGACAGTCACAGAGCTGAAAATGGAAGACACGACAATGTTCCATGACTGTCAACTCCCCACCACCATGGATAAGGTAAACAGTGTCTTTTCATGGTTGATATTTACTTGTGCAGTAGATAGAGAAATTGAGGTATTAGTAGACCAGTTCACTATAATGATACACTCTAATGTACCAGCATATACTAGTCCAAACACAGTAACAGCTACGTGCAGTCAGTGTGCCCATTGCTTGGTGAGTCATATCGGGGACGAGGAAATACAAACCTCTACCCATCAGATAGGGTAAATTTTCAGTAAAAACCTAACCATTCTCACCAGAAATGGGCCGAGCACACAGAGAGCAGGCAATCCATACAGATGCGGAAACCAAAGCGATGGTACTCTACCAGCAAACACCCTCCCTCCCTCAGAGAATATCACTCCTGGAATTAACCAAGTGGCCATGAGGACATGGAACAGTTTTTGGTCAAGTACGAGGACAGAATGGCCTACTACGGAGTACCCCACAAAGAGTGGGAGGAGTGAGTGGGCCAGTGCTCAACAGCGTGGCCCAGCCAGGGAATAGTGGCAATTGTAGCAACAAGGTATGTCATGGGATAAGTTTTTCCTTTGCCTGGCAACCAGGTTCGTGGACAAGTTTTCTGTGGATGAGTGCCGAACACAGTTCTACGGGGAGAGAGAAAGAAAGGGTGAGCCAGTGGAGACGTTTGTAGCACAGAAGTTCCAGCTGCACTGATGCATTTATCCAGGCGAACTGGAACTTAATGCCACAAAGACTATCAACAGGTTGGTGCTGGTGGAGGCAACTCCATTTGTACAGGGCAAGACTTGTGACTCAGTGGGACAGTATGCGAAACTGGCCATCACCGCGGGAAAGGGGGTGAACCGTCTCAGACCAACCAGTCTCATAGGGAACAGGCAAGCTGCATCTCTTCATTCAGGGCCACAAGGGCAACCACCACATTGCTGACAGGCCAATCCTGGCAACTACCAGATGTGAGCCGCCTACCATCACAGCTGACTTTGGAGGGGCCCACAAGTAGCCTAATGTAAGAGCTCAGCACTCTGGAAGAGGAGGAGAAACCAGTACCATCAACTGCTGGATTCTGATTGATGCCCTCACCCTCAGCCAGCCTTCCATCCATTGGTACAAGAAATGCCCAATGACTAATATCCATTTGAAAACCACCAATAGGAGGTGTGTCTCTCCTAAACCACCCCCCCCCCTTTTCCACTATGCACAATCAACAGACCATTCCACTGTAAATATGTTAACACTATTTGTGTAGGCCAAGTGTACATGGCAGAAACCAGTCAACTCCTGTACCTGGCAGTTAAAGTGAATGGCTGGACAGCAGCTGCCCTAGTAGACACTGCTGCAACTCATGTGTTTGTGAGAGTTGACCTGGTGGCTGCATAAGACCTTGAGCTGCAGTCTAGAGCACTTTACCTCAGCATAATGGAGGGACATGGTATACCATCAGCCACGCCCACCTGACCAATTGCCTCAGAACCAGTGGACCACTGTACTTGCCACCATGGTGAGTAACCTGAGGGAGGCCAGCCCTGGCTGCAAGCAGTAGATGCAATTATCCAAGTAAGTGCCGGAAGGCTCTACATTGGCAGGGAAGAATACCAGATGGCCTACAGTGTTGACAGATGTGTAGCCCCATGTGTACCTGTGTTTTTGAAATAGTTTAGCCACAACGTACCCTCTGAGTATTACTATTACCCCTGGTGTTGGAGAATGTGCTCCAGGAACATAGTGCCATCTTTGCTATCGTGGATGGGCTTAAGTGCACCACAGCCATTGAGCATTTCATCCCTACCACAAGTGATGAACCATTGTATGAACCCCAAGAAGCCTAGGTTTCTGGAAACAAAGGGCAATAAGAGAACAGGTGACTGGAATATTAAGGGACAGGATAATCAAAGCCACATATAATGCATATAATTCCTGTATTGTGTTAGTAGAGAAAAATGATGGGTTCCTCAGATTTTGTGTTGAATTTTGGCCAGTAAACTTAGTAATCATAAATGTACCACCACTGCAGATAATTGTGGAAGGCCGCCTTAGCATGGTTAGGGAAGGCCACGGTATTCTCGTCCTTAGATATTAAGGCAGAGTATTGGCAAGTCCCAATACAAGTGGAAGACATGCCTAAGACAGCCTTTATAGTGCTTGATGGTTGCTGATTACAATTTAGAGCGATGCCCTTTGGCATTGAGTGTACACCAGCCCCCTATCAGGTCATGATAAATAATGTTTTGGTGAGGTACATGCATCAATTTGTTACCACATACATAGATGATGTTATCATAAGGTCCAACATGTAAGATTAACAAGTGTACCACTTAGCCCTGTCACTATAATGGCTGGCCATCTAACGGTTGACTGTCTTCCTGGAGAAGTGCCATATTGGCTACACCAAGGTTCAATTCCTCAGCCGCTTGATGAATGCCACAGGATATAAACCTCATCCTAACCATCTGGGAAAAATTGCTGCAGCCACAGTCCCAACCATCCACAAGAGGCTCCAGAAATTTCAAGGGCAGGTAAACTGGACCTGCAGCTTCATACCCAATTTTTCCATCATGATTGTACATCTCATGGACCTGCTGTCACCAATGAACAGGTACCACTGAAGAGAGGAAGTCCAGAGTGCCTATGAAGCAGTGAAGGAGACATATACATAAACCACCACCCACAACTACACTACACTACACTACTACACTAAGTTGAACCCGACTGTATATTGTATGAAAAACGGTGCCAGTTCAGATAGAGGGGAGGTGGTAATGTACCACTAGGATGAGATGGGCGAATGCAAAGTAATAAATTATGATAGTGCTAAGTTGGGTCCAGTATCTTGTTTATACCACTCAAACGAGCAGGAATGTATGGCAGTAGTGTTGGCCCTGAAAAGTACTGGCCACACTTAGAGAGGACACCATTTGTGCGCTGCATAGATAATCAGAGCGTGACTTGGTTAGGGACCTTGCAGGGAAGAAAGGGGAAATTGATAGACTGGGCACTATTCCTCCAGTCTTTCAAATATACTGTAGAACACGTACTGTGATAAGAGTGCAGATGGTATACTCACAACTTGTGCCTTCATGGAATGAGGAAGCCGTGGTACAGTTCAGCAGTAGGGACAAAGAATCAAAAGATAGAAAGAAAAGTAATCATGATGATAAAAAAAAATCAGGAACCTACCACCACTCCAGGTAGGAAGCAAAGTGTGGATCACTGACTTGAGGTATTATGGTTCAGTTCACAATATCTTAAATGCACCATGATCATACATTGCAGCCACAGAAAGTGCTGATACATAGGAATAGAAGGCAGCTGATAGAAGTGAATGTAGGAAAGATCTAGAACAGCATGAATGGTGCACACATAGACTGGAAAAGAAAACTACAACAGAATAGGTCAGAAGAGAGGTATCATCTTCATCTGGTCCAGGGCAAGACTCTATGTCTCATGACGTCCAGCCAGAAAAGGACAAGCACACAGGATGACCAGGTCCAGCAGGGGATTTGCCATTTCATGGTCTTTCAGAGAGGTTGCTGGGTCCAATAGAAGATTCTCCATTTCTTGGCTTCCAGGCAGTAGAAACAATCAGCCAAGAAGTTGGGGCTAGGAGAGACAAGAGGCTACAATCGTGAAAAAAATCGGGAGAGTAGTGAGAAAACTTCAGAAACTGGACATGTAAAAAAAAACAGAATGGAGGAGATAAAGTGCGGTAGTACTGTAGGAGAACAATACAGTTGGATAGATGGCAGGCCTGTAGCAAAGCAAATGCAGTAGTGTAGATTGTAGTTGGCTGGAGATAGCAGTAGCAGGAAAGTATGGTGGCCATTGTTTTTTATGTTACACAAAATTATTTTATCTTATTCAGAATAAAATACGTTCAAACAGAAAAGTTCCAAAAAGAAATTCATGTTGGACGAGCAACTTGATGCGTTGAATGCTGGTGCATGCACATGCACAAGATGAACTGACAGAATGAAGGTAAATTGACTTCCCTCACAATCCAGAGTTTACCGGAATGGTCTCGTCATCGCCAAAGTTAAAAAATTATCACACATCAACCAAAACATCCCAACATAAGCAGCAACATGGTCGTGGATAAGCCTCACCAAGGGACCATTAAGTCCCGACTAGACAACTGCAAATGCAGTTATGTCGGACAATTTGTCCATAACTAAATGATGAGTAAAGGAGATGATCTAAAAAACGAAGCTACGTCATTAATAGTCTTGAGGAAGAAGTAAGAGAGGGTGCGTTCTGAAAGTAACAGTTTTAAATAAATCTATATACGGGATGTGAGGAGAAGCATAAATACAAGGCATTATCGGGAGAGTCGTTTAATGAGCTCTACAAACAACAACACGAGACACGTGACTGGGCGGGAGGTACCTTACCGAACAGGTTATGTTACACAATTCTGATAAACAGTGACTGTCACAGATATCAAGTCGCTTGACGCAACACCAGAAACAACAAAAGTATTCCGAGACTTAATAATGGTAATGATTAATAAAAAAGAACAGAATGGAAAATTATGGAAAAGCAAAATAACATTTTCCACAAATCTTTTGGTTTCAAGAAAAATTATTTTTAATACTTTTAAACTCATCAGATAACACTTAGAGCTGATCACTTATAAATATTGAAATTACAAGTTGATGCAAATATAAAAATATTACTGGTTAAATAAACACAATTGCCAAAAGGTGACCATGACTTAATTAAGCGTAAATGACAATACATAAATAAATGAAATAGTATGTACTAAAAAAAAACACCTTTGTCATAAAAAAAATTAATTCCCAGAAAGAGAAAACAATAATAAATAAAACTTAGCGAGTGCCTAAAATGGCACGCACACTCTCCCTCCCTTATACTAGGCCACAAGATTCAAGGTGTGGCAAACACTGACACACTGACACACATGCACACACACAGACACACTTAAATTTACAAAATAAAGTTTAACAAATATACCTATTCCAATAAAAAATTCTTAACAATCAGTAGAAGTTAATGCAGTTGGCAAAGGAACCATAGCACATCCTTCTGGAACAAGAAGAGGCTGGACAGAAGGCGGGGGACTTGCCTTGGCACAGAATTTAGATTTAAACCAAAAATACATAACAAGCACGAAACTAAAAACAGCAATACAAGATACAATAATGGAGATGAGATTTAGATTGACAAGAGGTTGTGTAGGATGAGAGCGAAGGAGATGCAGGACATCCTGAAAGATGGTTCCCTGAGGGCATGAAGCCAAAAGAGTATCTAATTCCATAACAAAGGAATCATTCAGAGTAAGGTTAGGGAAAGGAGAAAAATTGAAATGAGAAAGCTTAGCTACTAATTTAGGGATGTGGATGACAGGCAGAGATAGGTTATAATGAATAGCAGAATTCACAGAACCAAACGTTTTGAAGAAGGGACTCGTAGTGTCACAATTGAGATGCATTGTTTATCAAACCAGTACCTGACAAAGCAAGAGTAAAAGGTGAAAAATATTCTGTAGTAGACCTGCACAAGAAAGTAAGATTGATGTTATCATTTGAAGCTAATAACCAATGAGAACTAGTTTTACATAAAAAGGGAAGTTTTAAACTGATAATCGATTTATCACAAAATTCAAAATAGGATTTTCCTGTAAAAAGGTTAAATTCACAGTTATCTACGTGTGCATTAAATAAAGGGAAAGAAGCAGGGCATAGGGTAATGCCTTGAGTGTTGTGTTGCATCTTACAAGAGAATCATTGTTAACGGTAGCAAAATGCTTATGATCCAAACGTGAGAATCGAGAATTCCTGAACATTGATTAACAGGTATCTGTTTAATTTAGAATGCAAAAAGGGAACAGGGAAAATATGATATATTTAAAATAAACTATCGTTATTGGCCAAGGGAACATTAACAAAATTAAAAGATGAATTGTAGATAATTGCCTGAACATTACTTAGACTGTAAAACATATATAAATTTTCATGTACAACAGGTGCTATCATGTAAAGTGGCAGAGTAATGAGCTGTTGAATGTGTTTTAGAATGTTTAAGAATGAATCAGCACTTAACAAAGTTGTACTTAACTTGCCATGTACACTAGTTTCAATGGCATAATGCAAATAAAAAATTTCCAATCTGGCATTAGTGAGAGCTTCACTGAGACGGAGTAGCATAGCATTTCAATTAATCATAAAACTCAATATGATCATCCCATCCAGAGTGTCATGTAATACAAAAGAGAGGTTACAGTGCAAAATTTTATAATGATCCAGATACAACTGACTTAATTTTTTGATATACCCAGTGTTATTAATTATTGTCTTCTAAATTTTTGATAAGAATAATTGGATTAGCCACATTTGTTGAAATGTCATCCTGGGTGTTTGCCAGAGAGTTCAGATGATGTTCCAGAAGGGTTAAATCTTTACTATCTAAAGTGCCAAAAACAGTTTTCAAAATTTATTCTCCAAGACCAATTAGTTCACGTTTCGATCTGGATGGCAATGATGAAGTTAAGGTTTCAGTTTCAGACATAAATGTAAGAAAACTATTTACTAATTGTACCATAGTTAAATTAAAATTTTGGTCAAACGAAGAATTTTCAGCAGAATACCTGTTCTCATGCTCATGCACTGATACAACTAACTGTATTTATCATAGTTTCAAGTTCTGAACACTCATTTTGCAAGGTAACCAAATCCAAATTCAACACTACTAAGTAAGTATTGTCAGAAAACAAGACATTATCTTCACATTCAAAGACTATAGCAGAATCCAGCCGTGTGACGGTGACTGTTGAAAGCGTGAAGTTGGCCGCAGCCAGAACTGCGGTGCAGGGGAGGAACATGATGCCTCAGTGGAAATACAACATTAAAACAGACAATATGATACACTCGTGGAGAGTATAACTAGGAATTTAAATTTCACCAGAAAATAAATTTTCCTACAAATTATCTCCATGGAAAATATTATAGGGGAATTGTCTCTAAGCTACTCACATAGCCCAAAAACAACCCAAGACAAAAGTGGAACATATCTCCAAGCTAAATATCAACCACTTTTAAAGAAAAAACAAAAGAAAACTAGTTAATACTAGTTTTCTTTTGTTTCTTTTGTTTTCAGTTCATCCATTGAAAACATGAAATCATAATTCCAATGTTGGTATATTATTTTATAAATACAACCCAAATCTAAATTTAATAAACACAATATATTTATTCTTTTCTTATCAACCTAGTACCGCAGTTTTTTTTAATTAGCGCATAAACAAAATGGACCTTAAGAAGACTCCGACCATGGGTGATTAGTCCACGGTCTAAACCAAGTCAAGGCCAAGAATAATAACTGCTGGCCAGTCAAATAAACAAGAAAACTTATTGAAAACCACCTACAGTTAGGGTCTGCAGCTCCTAGACTGTAGAACACAAATTGTATTTGGAAAGTGGAGAATGAAACCTTTTTGGGTGAGAGAAAAGAGCTCTTGTAATATATGTTCCTGAACTGGGGTCAGCAAGGCTAGCAGTGACTGGTGTTAAGAAACGTTGGATTTGGTAAGGACTTAACCAACGGTAAGAAAATGTAGCCATTTTCTTGTTAACTGCTCTGCTAACAGGATGAGCTTTACACAAAACTAGATCACTTACACGCAATGGATTGTCAATCCGATGTTTATCATATTTGATACGACTCTTGAAATGAGCATGTTTTAGGTGTATAAAAGCAGCTGCCCAGACCTGATGGATGTCCTTGGGATCATCTGGTAACACATCATTTAAGTGCCATAAATTAGACAAAGGATTATTGGGCACATAAGTGAAAACAAGACTAAATTGACTTATCTAATGAGATTCATGCTTAGCATAATTGAAAGCCATTTGCAACCAAAAAAGATTTTTGTCCCAATTAGAATGCTATGTCGAATGAAAAGCAATGAGAGCTGAACGGAGGTTTCGGTTGAAACGCTCCACATGCAAAGGTGGGAGATTTATGGAGACAAGGTGATATGGCGAATTCCATAAGAAAAACAGACGCCACAAATTTTTTTTTAAGTGAATTGAGAAACATTATCAGACACAATTGATGAATTTACGCCAAAATTTTCAAATACATGGGCTTGTAGAGCACGAACAGTGGATATAGCATCTGCCTTTCTCATAGGAATCAACCACACAAATTTAGAAAAGGCATCGACACAAACTAATAACATATATTGCCTGACTTACTTCTTGGAAAAGGACCAACAAAATCAATGAAAAGCTTTTGCATAGGTTTTTCAGCCATATCTATAGAGAGAAAGCCGAGGTGTGTGTTTTGAGTGGACTTGCTCAAAGCACACAATTTAGAGCATTTGACTCTTTCTGAAATTTCAGCATCCATGCCTTTCTAAATTAAATGCTTACGAATTGCCTGAAGGGTTTTGTGTGTGCCTAAATGAGCACCTAGAGGCGATGAATGAAAATAGTCGAAAATCATTTGTTTTAGGTGAGTAGGCAACACAACATGTTTTACATTATCATGGGATTTGTAACATAAAGACCTTTGGCTAGAAAATATGGTTTTTGTTTAACACCAGATCTTAATTTTGTAATAGTTTCACTCAGTTCAGCATCCTTTTCATGATGCTCCTTGATATTTGTAAATGCTAAAGGAAACTCCAATAAAACATTACAATTTGAAAGAACTTCAGATTTGTCACTAACTTTGAAATCATCGAACATGTGAGAGAGCATCAGCTACTACATTCTGTGATCCTTTTATGTGTTGCACCCTAAATTTCAATGATGAAATCCTAATGATCCAGCGTGCAATTTTGTCAAGTTGCCGTGGATGAGTCAGAAGCCACGACAACGCATTGTTACCTGTTTCCAGGAGGAATTTTGCATGTTCTAAATATTGCCGAAACTTTTTGATACCAAAACCAACTGCTGGGCTTTCTAATTCACAAATAGAGAATTTTTTCTCCTGGGTAGTGAGAATGCAAAATGCAAACATAATAGGTTGGCAAACACTATCTATCTCCTGACACAAGACAGCTCCTACAGCTGAGCTTGAGGCATCTGTATGTAGGATGAATTCTTTAGAGAAATTCGGCATTCGCAGACCCGGACAATGCATGATGTTGTTTTTTAGTTTATAAAAGCTTTCTGGTGTTCCTCACCCCACACAAATTTTACTGATTTCTTACATAGCATGTTTAGTGGAGCAGTCTTTTTTAGTGAGTTTGGGATTAATTTTTCAAAAAACTGGACCATTCCAATAAAATAGGCAATGGATTTAACAACCCGAGGCGGCAGAAAATCTCTAATACATCTAGTCCACTTGCGGTCTATGGAAACTCCTTGTTACAAAATCCTATGGCCCAGAAAGGAGATTTCCTGAACAGCAAACTTAGCCTTATTAGGGTTAACAATTAAACTTACCTTTAAAAAATGTGACAGAACTTCCTTAAGGTGAGCTAAATGTTGTTCAAATGACTCAGAATATATCACAAGGTCATCCAGATAGTTGTTTACATATTAAATAATTTCACATCATGGAAAATTTTGTCTAAAAGGCACTTGAGCACCTGTGGCCAAGACAAATGGCACACGGGTAAACTGATAAATATTCCAGGGGACATAAAAACTGGTCATTGGTTTGGAATGTTCTGACAACGGAATTTGGTGATACGCAGCATTAAGCTCAATAATGGTGAAAAATTTGGATTTGCCAAACCAATTGAAAACCGAATGAAGATCAGTAAGAATGATAGACTCAATTTCAATTTTTTTTTGTGGTAACGAATAACCATTCTGGGCTTATCATTAGGTTTCGGAACCAAAAAGGCTGGACTTGCATACTGTGATGTGGGAGGTTCAATAACAACTTTATCTAACAATTCCTGGAACGGTTTCCTTAATATATCCATTTTAGGTTGGGCTAACCTATATGGATGGTATGTGGCATAATTCTTGTCAACAAGTTTTATTTCATACTCCAACAAATTATTAAGGACAAATTCTGATGTGAGAACTTTAGGAAAATTTTTAAAAATTTTCTTTATAACAGCACGCTCTGTCGAGTCCAAATACGCAAACAGGTCAACAACGGGCTTTGATTCAGCTTTAATTTCAGTTGAGCGTGAATGACTTTGTTTACTATTGGCAAACATAATTTTGTCCAGTAGAGAAAATTTAAAGAAAATGCCTGAATGTCTAACATAAGTCCCGTTGATGCCATGAAATCGGCTCTTAAAATAAAAGATAAACCAAGGTTTTTTGAAACTAAGCATTTGTGCATCCAGGTAAAACGCCCAATCTTTAATTTAACAGTTGCACAGCACGAAATAGGTAAAGCTACACTGGAAGCTGTGTAACACTGAATTTCACAAGCTTCAACAGATTTTACCAACTTTACCTGAAATAATAGTTAAAGCAGATCTTAAGTCTACTAGCGTATTAATAGACAATGGTCCCAAATTTACCTCAACACGAGGAATAGCAATCATTTGTACGCCCACTTTACTTGAAATGTCTTATATTGTTTTTTCTCCTCGCAGGGGTCATAAGAACCAAAAAGATGTCGAAAAGATGCCAAAGATTTACCATTTTTACTAGGTGAGCATTGTACTCAGAATTAGCAAAGTTGCCAGCTTGGCGGGAATGTACGCTCACATTTCATCCCCGCGGGACTTGTTTTTTGCCTGTAACTTAACATTTTTTGCAATAACGTGACCACATTTTCTTGCAATAATTGCACTTAGGAATACTACGAGATTTGGATGAACCTTTAGTAGCACTACTTGTATCATCAGCAGATTTTTTGGAAGATGTAGTGTCTGCATCTACTGAACTGATGTCAGAGTCATGGGTTTTACCTTTCTTATCTGAGTTAGCCCCTGATTTTTTTGTGAATCTGCCCTGTCCAAAATAGGTTTCACATTTCTGGTCAGCATACAAAATATTTTGAGAATGGATGCAAACTCTTTATAATTCCATAAATAAGTTATGTTTACCAATGAAGACCAAACAAGAGCCCTCTCAAGGTTCTAAACCTTCCAAAGTGGTATTGACAATGTCACTCTCAGACAATGACAAATGCAAAACTACAGCAGCCTCTTTAATGCTATTAACATATACTGACAAAGATTCTTTGGGCTCTTGCAACCAGTTAAACATTTTCAACTGTAACAGTGTAAGTAATCTGGATGGAATGAAATAGTGAAGGATGATGTCTCCATGATAAGCAACAAATGTAGCATGTTGAGAAATAGTTAGTCTGGCTCTTTCACTCAAAGGTCCCTGTGTGAAGGGATAAATGATTTCCAATTGCTGGGTCTCTGGTACTGCTCTACTCTGGTGTAGTTTCACAATCATTTTCAAAAATTCTAAGAATTTGGGCACCTGCTAACATTCTTTCAAGTGGATGGGTAATTTTACCAAACAACGGTGACATTAAATTTTGCCCAGATGGCACTATTACAGCTGACATAGTGATGTGGTGCTGAAAGCTATATTAGCATGTGGGATAGATGATGTGATTGGCATATGATGTGAAATAGAGGATGGAGGTATGTGAGATACTGCAATGGGGGTTACCAACTGGGTTAATTTGGGTGGGTGTTGGAAATGGAATGGTGGTGGACACAGTAATAACACTAAGAGCAGAAAATTGCTCAGTAACCATAAAGGTTTGGACATCAGGTAAATGTTTCTGGGATTCATTGGCTTCAATACAATATCAACAGCCTCAAGTAGGGATTGCATCTGAGCGACAATATTGTTCAGGGACTGACCCTTAATTTCTGAAAGTTGGACATCAAGTTTTGCTAACAAATTTTGGACTCGCTTCCTCAAATGGGTGAGCCTTTGCTTAAGTCTAGAATAGACTGAAGGACTAGATTCATTGTCGATGTTATCAAATATTTCCTGGAGGAAAATTATTTTGAAGTACAACTGTAGTATTCAGACTCAAAATTTATATTAGATAAATTATTTAGATCAATTTAAATCAATGGGGGTGTCAGTATTAATTGCAGCATGCAAAGTTCTCCTAAATGACCTAGCAGTGTTCTCAGGAGGTTAAACACCTGTAATAATACACTCGTATTGACACTTGTCCTCTTGACGAGATGTTCTGGCACAATAGCTGCCATGGCAAACAATATAAAACAACAGGAGACAAAAGTACACTAAAAGAACACTTAAAATATCCTATGCTTAATTTAACCCGAAAGCATGCCGTGTGTGTGCCTGCATCACCGACACCAAAAACCAAAAGGCCCACACACAAAAGGGAAAGCACACAACATGCACAAACAAAGGCATGTACGAAAGGTACACACTCATACACAACCACGAGCCTCTGCTAACAGTTGTTCTGAGATACCAAATTTTTTGTCAGTAGCCCTGGCGTAAGAACTTAAAACAAGTATTTTTAGCCTCGCCAAGCCTAGAACACTTGGTGAGAAGCATGGGAGGAAGCTCTGATGGATTTGGCTATGTAGAGTGTCACCTGACAAAGACAACAAGGTGGTCCAAGCCTCGATCCAGCATCTTTACATAAATATGTGTAGAAATATAACCAGCATATAGAGCAATTATTTGTTCCCTATATATATATAAATATAGTTTGGAAGTAAGTAACGGTTATTCAATAACAAAAAGTTCTCAAACATAGACTATTTAATAACTGTTAGAATATCTTATCAAAAAAATTACAGGACAACATAACAAAACAATTTCAAAAGATTTTAAAATGGTTTTATCTTTTATTTAAGCTGCAATGTCAATAAAATTTCTAATTTTTATAAGTTATTTCATAGTTTTAATGATTGGAATCCCAAAGCAGAAAATAAAGTCAGTTACTTAGTTACTTTGAAAAGGTTATTTGTAACAAAACATTTTTTTATGTTACTCAAAACAATTTTATGTCATTCAGAATAAAATATACATTAAAACAGAAAAGTTCCAAATAGAAATTCATTTTGGATGAGCAACTTGATGCGTTGAATGCTGGTGCATGCACATGCACAAGATGAACTAATGGAATGAAGGTAAATTACATGCTGGATTTCCCTCACAATCCGGAGTTTACCAGAATGGTCTTGCCATCGCCAAAGTTAAAAAACGGTCACACATATCAGCCAAAACGCCCCAACACGAGCAGCATCATGGTCATGGACAAGCCTTACCAAGGGATTATTAAGTTTCGACCGGGCGACAGCAAATGCGGTAAAGTCAAACAAGTAGTCAATTATTAAATGAGAAGAGGAGACAATCTAAAAAACGAAGCTAAGACATTATTAGTCTCAAGGAAGAAGGAATACAGGATGTGTTCTGAAAGTAACAGTGACTGTCAAAGATATCAAGTTGCTTGATGCAACAAAATTATTCTGAGACTTTATAATGATTAATACAAAAGAACTGAATATAAAATTACAGAAAAGAAAAAAAAAATTTTCCACAATTATTTTGGTTTCAAGAAAAATTATTTTAAATACTTTTAAACTGATTAGATCACACTCAGAGTTGGTCACTTATAAATATGGAAATTACAAGTTGATGCAAATATAAATATTACTGGTTAAAAATACAGAATTGCCAAAAGGTAACGACTTATTAATTATCATCGTAAATGACAAGATATAAATAAATGAAATAGCACGTGCTAAAAAAAACCACTTTGCCATAAAAAAAATATTCTGAGAAAGAGACAACTATAACAAAGAAAACTTGGTGAGTGCCTAAAATGGCACAGACCTTGTCCTATGGTCTTTGGGCCCTTCCTCGCAGTGTAGGTGTCGGACACTCTATACCACTTCTCAACGTCCTTCTGACAATGAAGCCAGTAGAATTTCAGTCTAACTCTGTTGAGGGTCTTATTAACACCACAGTGCTCACTGGCTGCCATATTATGCAGTTCCTTTAAGACTTCAGGAACCATGCATTCTGGAAGGACCAACTGTAAGCGTGTGTGTTTTCTATCATTACTTTCCCAGTTCCTGTAAACTATGCCATTCTTCGCAATGAGATAATTCCGTTGTGACCAGTTTTCCTTGACTGCTATGCTCAGGCTGGTTATCTCTTCCCATTTTGGCAGACAGCCAGAATATTTCCATTCTAGCAATGGATGCAAAGTGGTATCATTTAGCTGGTTTCCCTAATTCCCTCACCATTCCAGGTAGATGATCCAACCCAAGTTACAGAACTTTAAATCCTTATCCTCCGTACCTTCAGCGATTTTCCACTTTTATATTCTTGGAATTCACAATGATGACAGAATGGCACACACAGTCTCCTAGAAAGTGCATCTGCATTGCTGTGAAGGTGTCCAGTTCTGTGTTGTATTTCAAAATCATATTCTTGAAGTTGCTGGGCTATTTCACCTTCAGGGTTCTTGAAATTAAATAGCCAGTGTAATCAATGAAGGGTGGTTAGTTCTTAGAATAAAATGTATGCAATAAAGGTAGGGGTGGAAGTGTGAAATTGCCTCCACTACAGCTAGAAGCTTCCTGTATACCACATAGTCATTTCTGTAAGGCTTATGCAGTAACTTACTGAAGTATTCTAATGGTCTCTACTTCCCATCCTGAATCTGAGATAACACAGCTCCAATGCCTACATCACTAGCACAGCACTAGCATTAGTATCCAAAATGAATGTGCCTTCACTTTTCGGAATCCCCATATTGATGGAGATGTCAGCATTCTCTTTATCTTACTAAATGAAACTTCACACTCAGTGGTCAAATGCAATTGCCTTTTTGTTTAAGTCAGTTCATGTCGTGGCTTGATGATCGTGGTAAACCTAGGTACAAATCAACAGTAGTAGGGACATAATTCCAGAGAACTCAGCCTTTTGATTTTGTCACTTGGTGTGGACTAATTTATTATTGGTTTGGTCTTCTCAGGATCTGTTCCAATTCCATGGGCCAACACTACATATCCCAAATTTTCTTTTTCTTTTATAAAAAGTGGCACTTCTTAGGAACTAGTTTTAAGTTAGCTGCGGCCACTTTCTGGAATACAAAGTTTAAGCATGTTAGATGCTCTTCAAATGTCCTTCCTATCACAACGATATAATGTAGGTAAACATGACAAATATCTAAAGGGAAGACTTTTTCCATCAGGCATTCTAAGGTGGTAGGCACATTACATAGTATAAAAGGCATTATTTTGATTTGTCATGTTTCTTTCCCTTGGATACAAAAGGCGGTCTTCTCTTGGTCCTCTGGAGCCACCTTGCACTGCCAGGACCCACTCTTTAAGTCCAAAGTTGAAAACCATTGCGAACCTGTTAGGCTGTTCAGTGTGTCGTCTATCCTTGAAAGTGGATAAGAGTCTTTTTTGTCACATTATTAAGCTGGCGATAATCTACACAAAACTTCTGAAAGCCATCTTTCTTCTTAACAAGAATGATGGGAGATGACCATGGACTAACAGATGGTTCTATCTCCTCTAGATCCTTCATTTCGTTTAGAATTATCTCAACTGCCTCATGTGAAGCTAGTGGCAGTCATCTTGGTGGCTGCTTTATGGGCCTGGCATCTACTCTATCTATGTGGTGGCAGGTCACACTGCTATTTTCAAGGTAATTTGGTGCACACGAGGAGGCATCCCTAATTCTCTCTAGTAATACAGAGACAGCCTTCTCCTGTCGCCAGTTAATGTTTACTCTTACTCTTACTAGCAGTTCCTCCAGTACTTCTGGTAAAGGACATTTTATTTATTTTGCTCTAGATTCTTCTGAAACATTTGGAAGTAGCTTTGTGACCTGCTTGCAAACACCTATCATGGTCCCCTCCTCAAAATGAATGGCACCATCAGACAAATTTATTATTCTCACTGTAAAAGTACCAGAATTAGCAGAGACCAAAGTCATTGCTGCAATGAATTTACCTGGCAGGATGCTAACCCTCTCTGCTGGCTCAATCAGACCCAAAGTCTGACATATTTTCCTTGACATCTGTCTGTGACAACAATTTCACTAGAAGCAGGTATCAGAGTGGGTTCACAACAGACTAATGGGCAGCTCATTAGGGAGGGCAAACGATGCCATGTTGATACCACCAAATTGGTACTGCCTAACCATAGCATACCAAGTCAAGTATAGATGCAGCACCCCAGCCTATGTACTATATTTACGTAGTGCTGCATATTTAAAAATAATAACTCCTTAATTTTAGGCACTGGGGTTAAGTTTACTCTTAGCACTGCATAGCTGTTGTGTTGACCGACGGTGGCTAACGGATTGGGGTCCAAGGATCTGTTCAGACCCATTCCACGCATATAGCACACATGTCACACAAACAGTTGTTCCCTCATGTTGACGGCGGTGCTGTAACAGTGGTTGGAGCAAAATTACATTGAGATTATAGCCTCCTATTTGTGTCATGTGCTCATTTGCATTAACCAACACTGACACTGACTGTGCACTTCATGCAGTCAGCAAAGGAAGAAACAGATTATCACGAATGTGTCACTGTGAAGTAGTGCACTGAAATGGGGCACACACCAGTAGAAGTGACCAACCATACATGTCATCAGATAATGGCTACTGCCACCAGTAAATACACACAATGCAATGTGTGGTCTGTGAAATTAAATTGTGAGAATTGAATGTATCTATTAAGTTATAACAGCCATTGGCTATTCAATGATTAAATTAAATTCAGTGTTTTATAAGTGTGACAAATCTTTACCAATCAAAATACATGACATTTTCTACCAATTTAGTCATCAAAGCTGTTAAATGCAAAATAAAGACCTTTATTTAATGTATTCAATTTCATATGTACACATATCACAAACTTGTGAGGTTACAAGATTTATTTACCTATGAATCTAGTGCATGAACTTTATCATTTTTATGGTATCCTCATAGACATCCGCAAGTAATGGACCCGCCCAATAACTTTCTCTGATGCCATCTTATGAAAGTGCAAATTTTCCAAAATTTACAAAAAGTACAAAAAGTACATACATAGTGTCAAAAGATTACACAATGCAAAAACCAAACCATGAAATATTATGTAAATTTATTCAAAGTTAGTTTGTTTCTTTTCAGCAAAAACGGTTTGTGGAACATGCAGAATGTTTCTAATAATCATCTCTGTAAATTTGACAGTCTTCAGTGTTGGCATCTTATAAAGAAGTTGAATATTTTCTATATCTGGAAAAACCAAGTCTTAGTACTTGGGCTTTGTGCTGCTGGCTTGTGCACTCTACAGATCTACTGACTGTAGTGTTGTATACTGCTCATTTGTGCTCTCCACAGTCTCATGTCCGCTCAGGTTAGGCTATACCTCTCTCCTGCCTTTAGTCTTGGTGCTTTCCCGCTCCCTGTCAGTGCACGCACACTCAATTAGGGTTATCTACTAAAGTGTTTTACAAGCTGGTGTTACACTTTCTGCAAACACATTTCTTCTCTTGCTTACTCACTCATTCTGATAAGGTAAGTCACAATGTGCTTTGGGTGAATTTGCGTTGGTTTGTAATTTTTAATATGTGGCATGGTTTAATAGTTGTGTAGGGTTTGATGATGATGTGTGTTATTAAAAATTCAGTTTTGGTTCACTAGCCCAAATTGTTGTTTGGTTTAACTTAGCCACTAGACTACAGCTTTCCTTTGTTTACAAAATGCATTTTATGTTTTGGGATAGTGTGCCAATGGAATTATTTGCATTTGAATTAACTGCCTTTGCTATCAGCATTTTGCAAACACTTGAGTTTGTGGGCCATTCAGCTGCTGTGTAAGTAAATTTGATTTTGATTCTCCAGCACACTACACATGTGACTTGTCTTATTCATCATTTTTATTTACATGTGGGCAGCATTTGTTTTTAATTATTCAGCATTTAGATGAATTAATCAAAATTTAATATATGTATATTTTAACATGTTTTTGTCTGTTGAAGGTGGCTTTGACTCAGGTCTACATTAGGCTGACCCTTTTCAATATTCTAATCATCTTCAGTGTATTCCCCATGTTTATTTTAACATATAACATTTTTTATATTTTCTTTTATCACTGCATTTGTGGGGAGCTTTGATTTGGGCTGCCTTTTACAGTCACCTTCTCACACATGACCAGGGTTGATAAAAATCATGATTTAAAAAAAATATCAAAATAATCGGATTTATTTGATTTAAATCTGATTTTTTGATTTATTTACATATTCCCATCTATTTTTATTTGGAAGTCAGTTATTGTTTTAAAAAAAATCTCTTTGTTTATTTTAATTTATAAAATAAAAAAGAATCAACATTGCAGTTCTTCTAAAATTATCAATATTAATCACATTCAAATAAAAAATAAACAATGAAAAATTAAGAAAATCAACGACTTAAAACTGACAAAATCCGTTTGGCTGGTTACATAATTATTTTTTCCCATTCAGGTTCTCTAAAAGTAAAACTAATTTGGCTGCCTTCTCGGTGCCTAACCTATTTCTTATTTTGGTATGCACCAAATTAAACGTTGAAAATATTCTTTCCACCCCAGCGGAAGATGCAACAGCACTTAGCAGTTGCTTTATTATCTGTAATTCTGCTTCAGTTATACATTTTTTCATGTTGTGGATTGCTAACCACCAATCAGTAGGGGCGGTTTTCTGTATGACTTGTTCATCAACTAATACTCCAGTGAAAGGCTCAACTTTTGCATTCAAACGAATAATGCTATTCATCAAACTGGTTCCTGTCTCTCCATAGCTTTCTCGCAAAAATTGTAAGGCTGCATCACTTTCGTCGCTTGACAACTTTTCTTGGGGCAGTTTTGGATTCACCATGTAAGCTAGATAGTGAGCCGGTGTCATCGCTTGGCGATAACGTTTCATGACAATCTTCATTTGAATCATATGTAGTTCCTCCTCTAGTTGGTCAATTAATTCCTTCCAGATAAGTACGCTATCTGAAATGGTACACTTATAACTCTGAATTTTGTCCAGAGCATTGGCTATTGGCTCTAGTTTTGCAATTAGACCTTCTGCATTTCTTTTAATACTCATATTTTGTATGAGGTTTATAATGTCAGAGCTAATTTCCTCTTTATTTTCATCTGTTATTTGCATCAAAATTGGCCAGTTTTTAACATAGCTCTATAGTGAATCACATTGTGTTCCATCATACTTCTTGTGGCATTACTAAACTATTCGCCCTGGTGAGTGAATATTTAGCATGCGCGAAATGGTTGTTTCTGAAGTACTTGATAACTTTCAGAACATGTGTTGTAGCATCTGGAATTTCTAAATCTTTAGCCAATAGGTTAAGTATATGCGCAAAACATCTGTAGGTAACTATAGGCACATTAACTTCCGCGCCATTATCGTCAGCAGTGTTTGTTTGAAGCTGCTTACGCATTTTTGCCATGTTAGCTGCATTATCCGATACAACACTTCTAACTTTACAGTTAAAAAGTTTTTCTGCTTTTTGTATACTTTCATTTGCCACAGTTTCTAAGTAGTTGGCAGTGTGACTGTGGTCTGCCGTATCAATGGTATTAACCAGGACAGTTTTACCATCATTTGTTGAGACACACATGCAAATGATACGGTTGTTTAGTATGTTAAACCACCCATCAATTGACAAGGTTACAGTTTTATTCTATAAATCTGATCTACTTTTGTTTTGTTCGTCCTTGAAAATTTCATCGAGCAGTTTGCCACCAATATCAAATCCATTTGGAGGAACGTAACCTGGCCGTAACATACTCATCAATTTCTTGAACTCTTCGTGCTCCGCGTGCAGAAATGAGGTATTAGTTGCATAAAAATACTTCGCTACTTGCAAATCCAAAAGATGTTTCTGCGTGGCATCTGTTTTTACAACGTAGTCATCTAGGTTTTTTTCGGCCTAAACCAGCGCTCTGATTTGCTTTAGGTAAGGAACTAGCAGATGCAGAAGACACCGAGGCACAAGCATTTTTGTTTACTCCTAAAACAAACATCTCTATAATAATATGTCTTGTAAATAAATGTCCTGGTAAGTTTTCTACCAACAACAAGGCCTGAACTCATATGAACGTGCGGTATCCGTTACCGCCAAAGAAAGCTGCGTGATATCCTGCCGGATATTGTAAGATATAAAATAAATCACAACACATAACTACATAAGTTATATAAATGTATGACAAACAAAAATCATAGTACTGTTAATAAAAAAGATAGTAAGTTACCCTTGCTCGCGGCGGCACTGTCGCCAACGTCGTCTGAGTCAATGTTCTGATTGCGATCCTTTTCTGCCACACATATTTCTAAAGGTTTTTTTCATTCTCGCTACTAAACCCATTAACTCCTTATTACAACTTTTACAAACCACTTTGTTAAACTTTCCGCAAGCAGACTTTTTTTCATCAAAATTAACCCATACAGCATCTTTTTTCTTCCAGCCATTTTGTTGTATTCACGCTTTCACTAATCAATCACGAATGACCGGGCGAAAACACATTAAGTCGTGAGTTTACATTTCGGGGAATACCTGAACTGTGTAGATAAACATAGCATTGCACGTATGTGTGCGCCGTAGTTTATGTCGGGAAAGTCCCGTGACACTTTTTGGTCAATTTTGTTGCATTAAAAAAGGTATTGATTTAAATCAGCAATTTTTTTTTTTAAATCACTTGATTTAAATTGCTATTTAAATCACTGATTAAAATCAGGTGATTTAAATCATCTCAACCCTGCACATGACCAGTATGGTAACAGCAATAAGCTCAGGTTTTTATGTATATTTTAATTGATCATGAATTTTGTGATTCGTGTAATGATATTGGGCTGTAAGAGATTATTTACGCCCAATGGGTGTTAATTAAATGTATGCCAAACATTTGTTTTAATTTGCTTATTTACTGTAATTCCCAAAAAGGCACAGTCAAACCATGTAGAGTTCAGTGAGAAAGGAGGAATTTAATTTGGTTGATGTTGGCAAGCTCCATGGGAATTATATTTTATTTTACCATCATGTAGTTTTCCATTGTTAATTCATTTTTGAATGTTTTTTGTACCTGGAAAACATACTACCTTCTCCACAATCTCTCGTACTTGGTAGCTTATGAAATTGTAATCTGTGAGTCAGATCATAGGCATATCTCATTGGATGAGCATTAGTTCTCAGGTCATTTATGCATACATTTTCCATATTAATAAATGGTAATGTAAGCCCAAATACAAAGGGCATCAGAGTGGTCCTCAGAACTCTGTAACTTCCACAATCCGGATAGAAAGTAAAGGGAAGTCAAATCCATTATATTAAACCATCATCTGAAAAGTTTTTTGCCACTTTCAGCTCACAAGTGGCTGAAAGTGGCACCACCACAGTTATCACATCTAAAACAGGACCTAATCCAACTCACAATAAACATTGCAGCCGAAATTCCCCACTGACTGCTATACATTAATTAATAACTTACAGGGTAACGGAGGCTCACTCATAAATGTGGATGACACCATTACTGAGTACAAAGGTGAGAATGGAACTGCAGCATGACCAGATATCATGGGACTTGAGACTTTAATTTTCTCAGATGAGTGATAAGAAGTGCACTGCATTACTTCCGGTAGAACAATATATATAAACAGCCTGAGCACAGCTGCCAATGAAGTATATCAGTTACTATGAACCACCAGCTTGATTTAATAAAAATATTTGACTGCCCTACCAAAGTTTTGAGGTCTATGCATCATCAAAATGTTGTTTAAGTTCAGTACATAATCAATGGATACCAAGGATATTAAAATTTAATGATAACCCATTTTTAATAACATGTTAAATAAACAATTGATTTTTGTATAAAAATTTTAAAATTTAATATTACTGAAGACATTCCTGACAAATAATTATGTTTGTAGCAAAACTTTATGTGATTAAAATAATTTAAGCCTTATAAATAAATATTCAAAGCATTTCTTTCTAATAGATTAAATAATAATTTTAAAATAAATGCATTTTTTATTTCATATTCTTGAAAAAAATTAATCTGTTTTAAAGATATATTTTTTTCAAATAAAGAAATGCAATTTTCAAAGATTAAAAACAATATTCTTAAATGACAAAATTCATCACCCTACCTATATATAATAAAGTTTTAATATAAAAAATAAACTGTTAAATTTTAAAATAATATATTTTTTATAAATATAATGAATTTCTTTATTTGTAATTGAAGTCGGCCATTCCAAAACATTGTAGGTGCCAAAATGGTACAAATGTTTTTTACTGCGATAAAAGGTTGTAAATGCCATGCTTTCTGACATAGTAAAAATTGGTTGATAATACATCTGGTTTCAGGATGTTGACAGGATATGATCACACAGCAATTTTACTGTGACCTGTAGCTATGAGGACAGCTCCAAATCTTTCTGAAGATAATTTTATTTGAGAAACTGAAGATACTTTCAATTTAGCAGTGGAAAGTTTCTGGTGAGCCAATGACTTGAAATCATAAGGAGATTGATTACTATGACATCATTGAAGCTGCATTTTCGTCCATTACCATATTGTGACACCCAAAACATTGAAAATGTTGAGGCAGGTTTTTTAATTTAATGTGTGTAAAATGTGAAAGTTTTAAAACAAATAATACCAGTGAAGTTAAACTTTCAAACTAAATATTAACATGCTCTGATACAACAGAATAACTTTAATTTTGACAAGTTAGGTTTCCAATGTTGTGAGTGTCACAACATGGCGGCGGAAAGGCTTCATTATTTTATCATACACAACCACAGACAAGGCCACCCCTTGGTCCAGAATGAGATCTGGGCTGCCTAAAAACAAGAAACAAGACATCAGGAATATGCTGGTTTATGTTATGGGCTATGCAAAGGAGTGCTTATTAGATATCCTTAATGAAGGATGATCCGAAGTCGTGCCTGACACCTAGTGAGAAAGTGTAAGTGAACATGGACTTTAAAATATTCTGACTTGCAATACACAGTGGACTTACAACGTTTTGGAACAAACTCATGGCTCAATGTGGCATATATCATGGTTTGTTTTCAGCTAATGTAAACATGCAACCAGGAATGATTGCTGTGTCAGAAATAAATGTACACAAGTGATTCCCGTCCTTTGTTACATTTTGTATTTAGCATAAAACAATGTTTTGTTTCTCCTGAACATTTTAGTGAAAGGCACTTATAATGTTTTGGAATAGCACAATTCAATTATATATGTGTATAACGCAGTTACCAATAAAATATATTTTCAATAATTTTAAAATTTTAAATAAAGAAAATTGACATTTGTTGTAATTAAAACGGGACTAATTGATTGTTTACATTTTTATTTTAATATTGTATGTAAAAAATTATATTTTTTCACGAAGATAATTTATTTATTTATATCCTGTATCATTTATTTTAAGATACTAGAAAATTATATATATTTTTTTGTTTAGTTTCTCTGAATTGGGGAAGCTGATTATTGTTAAAAAAAATCCTATAAATTATAACAAATTTTCTGTTCTTCAGATTTGTATTTATATTTTAATCTCACCCCAATCATATGAAACAGTAAAATTATTAAAAAATATAATATACTACTAAATGCAAGTAAATATTGACACCGACCACGGCTTCCCCAAGAGCTCTTGTCAACCAGCGCACACTACCTAGCGGAGCAGGTAGGATTTATCTACACAAGGTACTGATTGCACGCCGCACGACCAGGAGACCACATGACCAACTTAGGCTACCCAAGTCAGTGTAACGACTTTCACTGCCACAAGGCATAACTTTGTTTAAACCGCATCAATGTACCTGATCAACCCTTCATAATTACTACCATAATTATTGGCAATACGGGAAATGGATGTGAAAACATCCCTGCACAAGTAACAGAATAACGAGGGTGCAAAGTGCTGACCACATGATTGCAGAGAACTAAGTAATCCAGTAACTTTATGAAAACCAGTCCTAACTAGTGCATCGTGTAATGCTTACTAAAGGAACACAGCAATAATGAATAATACCTTTAACCAGTGCCATGCATAATTAATTAGAGATACGTGTCTTGAATCTGGCAGTGCAACACTTTAACTATAACTGAACCATGCCAAACTAACGTAATTTTAATATTAATTAAAAGGCTTTTCAATTAATGCATAATCATTCTCTCCTTGTTTAAAAGTGTTCTATGTGTGCATTCTATTTTTCAGGTAGTAGCAAAGACTCTTTTTGAAAATATTGAAAATGCTATAAAAATTACTGCCACGTCATTTTTATCACTTTTTTGTATGTCAGTTTAAACCACAATGCATGTCGTGCCAATTGCAATGTATTTTTCAAGGGCTATATGTATCATCTCACTCATTTCATTTTTGTCAAGGGATATTCTGTTTTGGCAGGTGGCGGTCAACTACCGTTACCTTCACCACGCTACCCCCTCTTTAGTCTGATAGTAGTGAGCATCAGGGCAGGTCGTGTCACGCGGCTCGGGGGTGAAGCAACTTTGTACTTCTACCACATTCACTGCAATGGACTTGTGATCATACCGGAACATTTTATTTTACTTCTTCGTGTAGCGCCAAGTACGCCTCCCTTCCAGATCAGACTCATGGAACCTCCGGTATAACGTACAACTTAAATATTTTGTCGCGCCCATTGAAGCCTTTGTGATAACAGCTTAGGCCAGTGCGGGGCCTTGTGCCGCAAGTCTGCTTAAGTTCTGTACCATCTCATCTGGACTTTCTCAAACACAACTGGTATTTTTCTGGAAACCGATTTGTATGTGTACCTTATTCCTACTTCACGGGGATCTTATGGGCGATGGCCCCTTGCAACCGTCAACAACAATGTAATGACGCAATATACTTAAATTTTCGGGACTTGGGTGTAGAATTCTTTCGTGTGTACAAAGCTCGGGAAAGTTTCATAATAATTTTAACGGGTTTTCAGTAAAGCCGTGTTGGCTCGTTTCCCGTGTTTGTTCGTGTTCGTTTATCAGGAGTCCGGTTGTGTTTCATCATTTCAAACATCGTGGTTTTTTGGAACGCGTCATCATTAGTTAGATTAGTTCCTCCGGCGCCGTTTTGATATACGAGAAGTTCGTTATCCGGAGGTGAGTGCGTCAACAAGTTTTTGTGGACCGCGAAGTTCGTTTTTGTTGACAGCACAGTTTTAGTTTCCTGCGACGCAGTTACGATATCGGTAACGGGCGCAGCAGTATCGATGTCAGGCTGAGCGTGGGACAGCACAGTTCTCACGCTGCTGCGAGATGATAGGCGCTTAGCACAGGAGAAGGGGGGCGATAGGCCAACATATACTGGTGATGCCTATCGCCTGGGGAACAAAGTAATCAACTGTTGAAGAGGACGCATAGGGCGTGTGACGACGCATCAGGCGTGAATAATTTAACCCACACCGGCAAGCACCTGCGACCGTTAATTCTTTTCAACTTAAAGTAAATTCTATCTACTTATTTCCGCCAGTGTGGGGGGTCGTTAGGGTGCCAGGAGGGAACGAGCATCCCTCCTGCCTTCTTAAATTAGTCTTGCGATGCAAGCTTTGAGACATTAACATAAACGGTAAACCACTGTGACACTGTTCTGTACTTGGATATTTATCCGAACGGTTCGTACTCTGCATACTGGACATTCGTATGTGAACTGTATCATTCAAAAAATGATAAATAAAGTATAGAACAAACTAACTTCAAACTTGAACTGTCTTTCATAATCAACGAACATCCAATGGTACTGAGTCTCGTGTTTCTACCCCGAGCAAGCAGAGGCAAGTAAACAGTCTGTAGTGTACGCGGCTGAACGTTACAAGATGGCGCCCGTCCAACTGTGCGGCATTATTATAAATATATTGTAACGAGCAGAGGCCCGCTTCATTACAAGATGGCGCCCAACGGCGAGGCTGCATGTTTTTAAATAACGTAGTAACGAACGCACTATCCGCTTCATTACAACCTGCCACGATTCTCTACATCACGTAAGTCTGAGTGTCAGTGCATTGGAACAGCATACTGGGGAGCCACAATACCCCAGTTCAGGAGTGTGTATGTGACATTGCATATTTAGTCGCCAATGTCAATTGTCACGTGCGACCTCGTTAAGACACGGGGCACAGGGTCCATTAGTCTGGGCTTTTCGAACAGAGCCCACCTCACGAGTCTCGTGCTAACCTGAGCGGACTACCTTAACTGGTTATCTGGCGCCCTCCGGACATTAATCTCATCGCCGGGACCCTGAGACTAACCCCAAAATGTGTCAATATGCAGTTAAAAAACTTATTTAAGAATATTTAAACCATTTATATAATAATATTTTTAATAAAATTGTATACAATGCTGATGATTAAAAAATATACATGTTTATAAATTAAAAGTAATTTCTGTATAAAATTTTTTTTATAAATGGAACAAACTCTCAGTGTAGAAAAAATTATTTCTTTATAATAATTAAATGGCTTTATAAAATTTGGAAGAAAATAATTAACCTTGTGTTAGTGTGTAAAGTTTGAGAATATAAAGGTACAGATCAAGCTATTAGAAAAATGTTGATGATGATAGAAGGATTTTATGAAAAGTCGGGACCGATAAATTTTGGACTATGAAGATACAGATGAAGCTATTTGAAAAAATGTTGATGACTGAGGATTTTATGGAAAAATTAGGACCTATATCTTAGATGAATTTCACATACATGAATTAATTGTGAATGAAAATTAACAGATACAGAAAAGTTTTAAAAATGGATTACTTATAATGGCTTACATACAATCTGAAAAATGTAAAGTATAAACTTTAAAATAGAATTGAAAGTTTATACAAATATATACTTGATAAAAATATAACTTAGGTGGTTCACCAATCATGGTGAGTTTGTTGGTGAACCACTTCATTCGATCAGGAGCAAGTAAACCTGTGATTTGCCGGTGAGCCCAACCAATTGGCAGCAGAAAACACCCCCCCTTCCCCCCACCATCCCCGAGACCTGAGAATAAAAAGCTCTATGTTTGCTGAAGTCACTATCTTGATTCCAGGAGGCCAGGGTGGTGTAGTGGTTAAGACTACTCGCCTTCCATCTAGGCGAATTGGGTTCAATAATCTGTGGGGCCGCTACCGGATTTTCACATGTGGTAATTGTGCTGGACAATGCTGCTGGTCGACAGGTTTTCTCAGGAATTTCCCGTTTCCTCTGCCCTTTAATTCCAATGCTGCTCCATACTCACCTCACTTCACCCTCATCGGCTCTCAAGACCTCGATGTTAAGAGCCGCCCAATTCTCTTCACTCTTGATTCCGGCTTTGACCTCTGTGGTACACGGATATTTTTTCGATCCCTTGTTAAATGGTTATATAATGACACACTGTCCACCACTTAAAAAGTCTTGCAGGTGATCTAAATACGCCAAATTTTTCTGTACACCATCCTAGACAGGACAAGAGGGGAGGAGTATTAAGAGGAAATTCCTGTTTTCTTGGAGTGGAGCATGAAGGGAAAGTGACTGCTTACTTCGCCTGGACTACACTAACTATGATGAGTACACTGGCTGGTGAGTGTAGTACAGCCAGAACATTGTCACTTCACTCCAACAGATACTACATTATGTGGAAGCTATCTGCAGCCATCAGCCAAATCTAGAAGACCTGGAGTCTGCACCTGCAACAATGAAATTGTGAGCTATGTACATAGAGAACACCATGTCTTGCTCCAGGAATTCCTCTGTCTCACAACACCAGCCTGCAAAGACAAGTGAGTCAGCAGCACATACTGAAGTTCCTACAAATTCTGGCCTGAAAATACACTTCACACAGAACTCCAGTATATGGACGGTGAAGAAAGAAAACCAAACAGTGCAGCAGGGAGCAGCCAAGGACCCTACAATCCAGATAGTCTTGTTGTCTCTACTACAACAACACCAAGAACTCAAGCCAACACCACCATTGCAACTGTGGCAAGTGGAACTGACTTGCTGTCAGCCAGTCACCAGAGGATGTAGGTCGCAGCCTTCATGATAACTGCAGCCTGTGGAAGAGACAAGCCCTGTCTTGATGTGGCCTGCGCCACCACGCAGACCATCATCTCCAAAATGAAGTGGGTGCTTCCAGATACCGCAGTTGCCACCTGCCAGCATGTATCAGCAGCAGCCACATGAAGCTACTGACAATCAGTATAAGAGCAGTCAGGAACCCAGGGGTTCATGGGTTCCTAAGGGGTGGCTATAGTGTCAAAGCCTCAGCTGGAGATGTGACCGCTGTCCAGCAAGATGAAGGAAATCAACAGGAATGCCGCTGGAAGATACGGTACAGGGAAACTAGGAAATTCACTCACCTCTACAGAGTAGCATCCAAGATTGCAGAAGAGGCCACTGGGATGATGGTGGTGAAGCTACAGTACCACGACAGATACTTCAAGGCTGAGACATCACGGCCAAAGCCTACATGTGAGCAGAACACCTACCAGAAGCATCCAGGCAGGGAAGAGACAGTGCTGGAGCTGGTTTCACAGCTAGCTGCAGCACAGTCCTACCTAACAGGTACATTAAGCCAACCACGAGTTGGGAGAGACAACTCTCCCCACTAGCATCGCCACCACTTTCAATAAAGGGAGCGGGGCAATGGCTTGTGGTTTAGGAAATAGAAAGCCTTTTTACAACATTCCATAGTTTAAAATACACAAAAAAAAAAGCCCAGAAGAAAGCTATTTTCTGCTACACTACAAACCGCCTTTGTCAAAAATTTGGTCCAAGATACATTTTGTAACGTGGCACGCTACAGTTACAGCCGGCTTTAAGTTGCCGATTATCACTCGACTAGCTCAAGACGGAGTAATAAGACTCTCTTTAAAATGGACGGCAATTAAATAAGAAATACAGTCAAGTTCCGGTTTTGTTTTGTTCCATACTTTTATTTATCAGTTCAAGTGACACAGTTCACATACGAAGTTCAGATATGCAGAGTACGAACCGTTCACAGATACATAGACAAGTGCAGAACAGCGCCACAGTCGTTTACGAATTAACTCATTTCTTAAACATCTGCCCCCGAAGAAATAACAAATGCAGCGACCTCCCACACCGGCGGAGAAATAATATAGCAAGTTCAAGTTTGCCGGTGTGGGGGTTAGCGCTAAGCCCGACGCGGCCTAGGCGAGCCCTGGATGATGACTGACTTGATTCAACTCTCGATATCAACTGACTTAGACAACTGCTGGAAGGCGACAGGCACACGGGTACTTGTGCTGCCTATCACCCCCCCTCTCCCCACATAAGGGCCTGGCGTGGGCTGCCACGCACGCTCTCCACACGTTATCGAAACTACATCGTACAAAACTTATCGACGCAGTCTGGAAAAAGCTAATCTAATGTTGACGTGTAATAAAAACTCCAACTTTCAAAACGACAACCAGACGCCTGATAAAACGAACCACCACGGCTTTTAATTTCAAATCCCGATAAAAATATTATGAAGCTTAGCCAAACGAAAGAAAATCAAACATGTGTCCCTAAAATTAAGAATACTGTGTCATTACAATTTTAACAAAATTACTCACTCCCTTACATAGTCAGTATGCTCATGGACATGGCGCTACTAGGAAGGTGCTCAATACATACAACACAACCGCACTTAATAATAATAATAATAGGATAGGCCAAAAACACACTCTAGGCTACATAAAACACCAGAATAGCACACAAACTCCAAAATTATATTAGTGTTTATCTTACTGAGGCACCTTTTCACACTGAGAAAGCATTAAGAAATAATAAAATGTAAAATTAAAACACAAAATAACAAACACTCATAAAAATAAATAAAAACTTAAAAAATGAAGTCAAAAAATATTTTAAACATTACACAGTGAACACTTTATTTAAAGGACTATAAGGGAAATGGTCTGTCCGTTATTGCAGATTGTATATTATGATCATGGAAATGTAGGCAATTGTTTGGTTTATAAAAGCAAGCTTGAAAAATGAGCATAATGGTACATCAACTGTAACATAAAGGGCAGTGAATAAATCATAAATAAGTAAAAAACCCCTCTCCAAATAATACTTTTTGTGTGTATCTGTTTTGCTTTGCCCCTGAGTAACTGTGTTTACCTGTTTTGCTGGTGGAGGCAGTAAAACCTAACCACTTGTGGTGCAGACAGAAAGAAAGGATCACCCATCCTCCTGTTTTCCATAGGTACAGACAGAAAAAAAAAAGGTTGCCTAACCTTCTGTTTTCGAAGTGTGCAGGTGAACATGCTCACGCCTACTCGCATGCATGGCAGGAACACACACAAACACATGCACACATACAAACCCACACATAAAAAGTAAAATATATTTAAGCCGTTCTTTGTTTATTATGCAAACTCCTTGTATGTCAAATGAAATCTTATTTATGCCCCACACAATAAAGTTTTACTTTAGAAATTGACACAAGCTGCGCCTCACCTACTCCTTATAAACTTTCTTTGTGCAGTATACCAGCAGCAGCCAAGCTGAGCACCATGCCTGTAGCCGTCAGAAAACAGCTCATCATAGGCAGCCTAAGAAATGTGTTTGCTTCCACAGCCACCATGTGAGACAGCTTGAGGTCCCATTTCATCTGACCACGTGGGCAACACCAGGACAGCCCAGCAGTTCAGATGCTACGAGATAAGCATGGGTGCTTTAGCAAAGCACCACACTATTTGGACACCGCAACAATTGATGCAATGCCAGGCAGCCCTGCATACAGGATCCATATGCTGGAGAAGAGATGACAGAAATGTGCTTTCTGAGTGTGATAGTGTATTTGTGCAGCTCCAAAATGCAGTCTCTCTTATATATGATTTTTCCCATATCAGTGTAACATAATACGAGTGCAAAACACATAATTCAATTTACATAATGTACGCAAGTTATGTAAGATGACTTCAGAGTTGACCACAGGCTTCACCCTTGCCAACTTAACAGAATGGTAAGGGTAGAGGCCATTGTTTACACCAAAATATCTCTCATATTATTTTTTGTTTTTTTTTCTTAGTAAAGTATTTTTATGTGTCCCGTTCAAGGGTCAATATGTATTTGTTTTTAAATTATCAGTGACTTGTATGTTTGCTAATTACGTAAATGACAATTTTGAGCAAAGTTTTATTTGTTCTACAAAGTTGGTGCTCACCTTTGCTTCCTGTCTTCAGGTTTGCACCACCATCCCTAGTCTGAAATTGGGTGTGGCAGGGTATGGCCACTCTATGAAGTGGCTTCCGGGTCTGCAACTTTCTTTGTCTAATCACATTGTGCAATAGTTTTCTTGTTTGAAGTGGAACATTTACAGTAACTCTTTTCACCCAGGAGTAGTACAGCCCCACTTCTTCCAGGAGTTTTCTGCAAGTAATTTTATATTGCTTACATACTACGTAACTTTACTGTGTCAGCCGCCAACAGGCTTTTGGGAGTCTGGTCTGTTTTTGCGCAGATGAACTGTTCTGCTTTTTTGTAAGTGAGACAGTGAGATTTACTGCATTAAAATCAGTCAGACCTTATTGAGTGTATAATCATTTCAGGTCTTAGTCACTTCACGATTACTTTGGGAGCTGGTCCCCTTTCCAGCATTGCAAGTATTAATGTGTTTATCAGTGTTTTATCAGCATGTGGAGAGGCCTATAACAGCTCCATATTCACGTAATCTTGTCAGTCTTGAATTTGCAAAAGTCCCCTATGTTTTGAACACCCCACGCCCCTGGGTACTGCCAGCATCAGGTAACCATCCCACTTTCATGCCCTCTAGAGAGATCTTTTTAGGGCGTGATAATTCGGGCTGACCAATACTGCCAAGAGATGTCCCCAGTAAAAATACAGTCAGGGAAATGGATGCAGCAAGGGGGACAGAGTGGTTATAATGGTCTCAAAACCCCTTGTGTCCCCAGCTTCATTCCTTGTTCACGTCTCCGTGTGTGTGTGTTTTGCCTGAAGAGTGTGTGTTACCAAACTGGAAAAATATGGTTTTTAACAGGCTATGCCAAACCACGTTTGTGTTTCCTCTGAAATAAATGTGCCTTGTTTAAGATGTAATCGAGCATGGCTACATACAATCCTCCTGGGGTCAGAGTGGACTTGTCCACCACAAGCCACTTGTTGCCTCCCTATATTGAGTAAAATTAAGGGTGTGAGTGATTTTTGTATAAATGATTGAAAGTGTGTAATACGTAAACAAACCACCTACAAATGGAACGGACTAGGAGAGACAGCCCTAAGGCTAACAAAAAATATGTTGCTTTCATTTTTTATTACCAATTCATTTTCTGTTCGTATTGAATCTACTAACACAAATTAATGCACAAGAGTAATTATGTATTTTAGTATGTCATGTGTGTGATGCATGCCGCGTCCCTCCTCCCTTACACAGTTTGTCCCACTTCACCTGCGCAGCTGTGACGTGCCCTCTACTGGGAGGAGTTGGCCTGAACATGGCAGTTACTCCTTCACAACTCCTGCCTCGGGCACGGTGAACTCCGAGTGCCACCTACCTGCATGACGTCAGAGGCACTGCCGGAGTCAGGTGTCTGTCCCACATTAATGTCCTCAAGAGGTAACTTTTCAGGGTATATTTATTTGGGCCGACCACAATCACCAAACAACCAATCCAGTAAAGTTGCCACTGGAGAAATGAATGCAATGAGGGGGCCTCAACGGCTATAGAGTTCCAGCAACCCTCTTTGTGTGCCTCCTCTACATGCGTTACGTCCGCGTGTGTGCATGTGCGGGTAGTGTGAGTGCGGCCTGACACCTAGGTCATTTTTCTGAAAGTACAACCATTATCAAATTCAACCAGAATAATTCTGATAAAGAATTTTCTTTGTTTCATAGTCATTCAGGCATTGCTATCCACATCCCTCCTGGGGCAAAAGTGGACTCGCCCAGCTCGAGCCTCCCAATGACACTTTATCATAATCAAAATTTAGAGTAGCTTTAATTATATTCTAAATTTCTTTATTGTAGTGTAATTGTGCTTTTAATTAAATGAACAAGGAAACGGACTGAGAGAGACAGCCACGGAGCTTTTAAACAATACGTTGTTTAACTTGTTTACTGCAAACACATTTTTATATTTTCACATAATTTGTTTGTCAAAGCTAATCAATAAGTGTTCATTCATTTTGTAATTCAGGGTCATGATGTCTTCGAGTGCTTGTTCTTCTTATAGAATATGTTTTGTATTTTCTTGTGTTTCTCCCACGCTTTTTGGCTGGGTCTTGGTGGATATCCGCCATTTTCTTCAGTTGTTTTTTGAGCGCTGCCGGGTGGTGGTCACGCATCGTGTGCCTCTGGGCCTTTACCACTTTTTGCATTAATCACCTTTTAGCATTGATAGTCAGTGTTATTATGGAACCGTACTTTATTTTTTGTCACCCAGAGGCAGCACCACCCTCACGTCCTGCCACCTCAAAAGCACCAGGATCGTAACACCGTAATTGTTCATCGGCTTCACGCCATTTTCTAACAGCTTAGGTTGCCAACATGCCGTAGTTGTTGGAACAATGTACGTGCCTCCTAGGAGGAATTTTTGCAGTGAGTAAAAAGGACTGTTTAGTAAATGGTGTTTTATTTCTCTGCAGACTGCTTCACGGACACATAATTTTGGGTATTCTACCCACTGGTGCACGGCACACCCCATCATGGCTTTATGGTGTTTTGGGGTGTGAGATAGCCACTTAACAATCTCACATGTAAATTAGCGGTGTGTGAGGAGGCCTACATCCTCACTAGGCAGGCAGACAGGTATAACTTTCCAATAATACGACATCATCGTCCAGGAGCAGCCACGGAGGCGAATGGCCCGCCCCTGGAGAAGAGTCTCTGCTCGACCGAGCTGGCACCCTTATGATCATAATGAACCTAAACAAACCTTCCAAAAATCTGTCACCGAAAATTTCCAACACCTTTTACCCACTCCTGAGCCCACAACAACCCATTATGTGTATATGAATGTGTTTATTTTCTTGATCAAAGTGCCAGTGTATTTTCACATACAACTGGCACACTTTCGAGCCAGGGTCCTCACGGGCTCCATCATGCTCGTTCACTTGGTTTAAAGCGGTTAACGAGTGTGGATGCTCGTCACACACCCCCAGGCACTTCAACTTCTTTGTGCCAACCTGTAGTGTATCAATAGTGTCAATTTTATCTGGAACTTAATTATTTTGTTTGCCTATCTCATGAGCTGTGCCACTCTCCACCCTGCCAGCTAGAAACACGCGGGGATTTAAGACATTAATTTTCTTCATTGGCCCCGTGCTATCAGTGAGTAAAGTGAATTAAGTGAAAGTGATTGTTTTATTTTACTGCTGGTCGCTTAACAACCATGTAATCTTTTTTTGAGTCTTGTACCCACTGCTTCACCGCACTTAACGATGTTGAACCTGTTGTGTTTTTGGTGTGTGAGACGGCCATTTAAAGGTCTCACGTGATAATAAGAGGTGTACATGGGGGCCAACACCCTCGGTAGGTAGTTATAAACAGGACTTTATATCATTATTGATGACATCACCTCGTTGCACGGTGATCTCAGGAGGGGCCATGTGGGCAAAGGGCTAACCCTAGATGAGTTTCTCATGCTCTGGTGCCCATCACAACTCTACAAGTACTCCAAAACCTATTACCGTAAGTCATAACTTCCTTCTCCCCACTCAAAAGACCACAACAGCCCATTAACCTATGTCCATTACAGTAATACAAAATTAATACAGCAAAATCAATAATTTTATCATTAGCTATAAGTGAGCAGCTTGGAGACATGTTTTGAATGTTTTGATGTAGGTAGACAGGCATAATGTCTCATCATCATTGACGTCCATCATTACAGACAAAAAATGTTTTGACAGACGGAAAACAGTTTGCAACGGAAGGATACACATTGTGTGTGAGTGTGTGTGTGTGTGAGAGAGAGAGAGAGAGAGAGAGAGAGAGAGATGAGAGAGAGAAGAGATGAAAAGGATAGGGAGAGGGAAGACAGAAGCCACCAGCAACTTTATAGCTTAAATTATATTTTAATTTAAAATGAGATAGTAAATATTGCAATGAAACTTGGCAATATCGACGTAAAATGAACTCTACGTGTGGGAAATAAAGACACGTTCAGGTATATATTTACATGAAGCAATCCTCAGATGCCACAAAGCTACATTCCTGTCCTTATATGAATCATTCAAGTGATATAACAGGCTGTTAACCAACAAAGAATAATTCTCCCCAGTTTACTTTTAGGCTTGCTTCCCCAACAAGGAATATGAATGTTTTAACAACTTTTGTATAGTCGGCCCTGTGAAATAGTTAAGGTCCTGTTGTCATTTTACCTATTATTAATATGACAATGTGTAGCCAATCATGATGTGAAAAATAGAGGACGTATTTATTGACTGAATTTGGGCAAAATTTTAAATCCCATTTAAAGCATGTAACTACATATAAAACCAAATTAATACAATTCATTGCATTGTATAATTACAATGTAATCCTCTACTCTTCAGCATGTCAGTCATCTGCCGAAGACGTAAATTCTCATAAGCAACCAAATTACACTGTTATATAATCATGATGACATGCATTCACAAACAATATTCTTGACAAAAATGTGTGCAGTATACAACGAGAACAGTAGAGGCAGTCGGGCTCAGGCCATGGTGCAAAAAAGACAGGCATTCCCACACCCCTTCCTCCATGACACAATAAACATAACGCCTGTCCCCCTCATCCTTCACAGCAGGTGGCTCCACAGGCATGTATTTTATTATTTCCTTCTTTTTCTCTGCATAACCTTGACGCTGTTATTAGAAACACGCTGTGGAATTCTTACTTTTAAAGATGCAGATTTTTTACCATCATGTTTCCTCTTAACAGTTTTAGAAGTTCTAATGCAGAGTTTACAAACCAGGAATAATTCCCACCATTCAGGAAAATTCCCATAAATTTCCCAGGCATTTCAAATTCGGTACATTTCCTGCTTTTCCCTCATTTCCCGGTCACTGGACAACCTGTTTATTACGACATATTGATGGGGTGTCATGGCCACATGAGCAGGGAGAAGGTAAGTTGACTTACGTGTTTTAGGTTTTCAGTTGTGTTAAAGGTAATTGCAAATGGGCACCAGCTACTGGTGAGCATGAGAAAAGGGAGGGAGTGGGCCGTAGACCCTCATGGCTGCTCCTGGAGTCCCCTGTTTCACTGCTGGTGGTGACGTTTTATGTTTTTAGTGCTGCTGCCAAGTGTGACTGGGTGACTATATAAAACTGTAAATATATTGATGCTTATGCATAATGGATTTTGCAATCTACCCTTTGTGCTGCATTATCTATGATTGTGTACTATTTATCTTATTTATAATGGTTTATTTATAGTTCATCATAAAACTGGCAGAAAGTAAGTGCTCTTTAAAAAACTGGTGTCCAATAAAATGAGGTTTCAAACTTGGACCTGCTGCTTTTAACATCATAAATGTTTGTTATCATTCTGTGTTAGGGCAGTGGTCAAAAATAATATTAACCAACATATTACAAATATTCCTGTTTGTGTGATTCACATGGGGTGGCTTCGGACATGCCGAAGAGAAGTACAAAAGTGGTCGATGGTTGTCCATATCAAAGTTATTCAAGTGATAACTTTGAAAATGCTGTTAGTAATGTGCAAAATGGCAAAATGTCCATAAGAGCAGCAGCAGAAACATACAGTGTTCCAAAATGCACTCTGTGTGACAGGTTAAAATTTGGTGAGAGTTATTGATCACGAAGTGGTCAGCCAGCACTTTCGAAAGAAGAGGAAGCAACATTATGCAAGGAGCTTCTTAAATGTGCTGAATGGGATTCCCATTAAGAGTGATTGATGTTCTATTAGTTGTACATGGCTATTTGAACAGATGTTACAGGACAATTAAGAGATTTAAAAATAACTGCCCAAGCCTAGAATGGGTCCCACAATTTTCTTAGATATCAACATATTCTCACATTATTAAGGCTTGGTGAAAATATGAAAAGCACCCGTGCTGGTGTTGATGCACATACTGTATCATAATATTTTGACAACCTCGAAAAATCAACACATGATGTGGAACCATAAAATATTTTAAACTATCATTAAAGAAATTTTTGTGATAATCCTGGTAAACCAGAGTAACCAGAGATATTGTCAAAAGAGACACAAAACATCCAGAAGTTATTAAGGACACCTCAAAAACCAGTACTTCAGTAATGATGGCAGATTCAGCTAATGGGGATGCATTGCCACTGTAGACTATGTACAAAGTTACACATCTGTACCCAACGTGGATTGAGGGAGGAATTTGAGGAGCTCATTATAATCTTAATCCTGGCAGATGGTTTGATATGGAGATTTTTTAAGACTGGTCTCTAACAACTTGTGTATCGTGTCCCAAGAAGTGTCAGGGACCTAAAGTGAATATCGGAGACAATTTATCAAGTCATATTTCTCTTGAAATTCTCAAGCAGTGTGAAAACCTGGATATCCGCTTTATTGTTTTGCGACCAAATTCAATGCATTTACATTAGCCATCAGATGTTGCCTTTTTTAGGCCAATGAAGGCAGTGTGGCGTAAGTGTCTTGACGAGTGGAGGATAAAGAACTATGTAACAGTTTCTAAAGTGAATTTCCCAGAATGTTTAAGAAAGTAATGGAAATTATAGGAACTTCAGCTACAAAGAATGTACGTGTAGGGTTCAGAGCAGCTGGAATTGTGCCTTTTGACCATAACTGTGTCCGTTCAAAAATTCCCAGTTACGACAATAATGAAAATAAAAATCAGACATGGACTGAAGCATTTAAAATGCTTCTGCACAAGGCTCATTTCCGTGACCTGCCAAAGACTGTGCCCTGTGGAAAGAAACTAGCCACTGAAGATGGTAACAGTGTAAGCCCATCTGATATTTCCATATGTGATGAACCGGCCTCATCATGTTCGAAACAGCAGCCATGTGAAGAAGCAGCACCGGTAGATATAAACTATGAGGAACTACAAAGTGATACACTTAACAGCCAGGACTTGAGTTCAGTTGAGAGATTTGGGCAGCTCTTAACAACAAGGTCTAGAGAGCCAATGAATGTCAAATGAGGTGAGAATGGAGCAGTGCCAGAACAAAAGGACGGGGGAAACTGTAGATCCCCAAGAAAACCCGCCAGCCAGCGGCATCGTCTGGCACGATTCCCACTTGAGAAAATCCGGGAGTGACCAAGCCAGAGGTTAAACCCGGTCTGCCTTGGTGGGAAGCGAGCATTCTAATCGCTCAGCCACCACGGCCCCTGCCAGGACTTCAATCTAATCAAGTTTCACACCAAGAAGAGAGATAGATTTTACATTGGGCAAGTTAGTGATATTGCTGGTGGTATGCCAATGTCAGTATCAGGTTAAGTTTTTACATTAAAAAAAGTGTCAAAACAGGACACACATATTATCTTTCCTGATGTAGCTGACGAATGTACTGTAAACGAAACACAAGAAGTGCGCAAACTGAAACCTCCTACTGATTTGCGGAGGACACTTCTTATTTAAGGACATGGATTTAGGTTATGAGGAGTAATCATTGAACTTGTTGCCGTTTGAGGTGGTCAAGGATGGCCTGACCATGTGCCAGCCACAGTCTAGGTGAAAGGTGAAATAAGATTGCCAGGCCGCCAGTTAACCCTGGTCAGTTAAAACAATTAAGAGCACAAGTACTCAGGGTAATGTGAAATGTTCAGTCAGTGTAAATGACAGGCATGGGCAATGGATTTAAGCATGAAAACACTACGTGTTACATAGTGCTGCTAGGGTCACACTGCATACCCATCATTTTATGGGCTGAGACTTGTAAGGAAAAGAAACGCAAGAATTATGGTTAAACCTTAGTTTATTAGCCATAGCTGCCACATGGTAATTTCCCAATACACAGTCTGATGAAAATGCCACATGCCTTCCACACTAAAAATATAGGTTAATTCTGTCAGTCTACATTGTGCCCCTTGGAATTACAGAACAATAAAGTCCCATGTCAGCGTTGCTGACCGGGATGTAGCTGGATAAGAAAATCAGAGTCGGCCAGGCCTGAAATTCTAACATGTGGCTAGCCGGAACAAAAGCAGTGCGGTCCAATGAAACTAATTCAATGAGTCTGCGTGGGGTGAAGGCACTTGTGGGTACAAAGAAAAAGTTTTCAGTATAAATTAAATTATGAACAGCACTACAAACTGATGTGAACCACGCATCCACGAGTGCTCCAGTGATCGTTTATACCTCTGCAGTCGACAGTCCACCTGGTTGACACAGTGCCTTGTCATCCAGACAACCACGAGCGCGACAGGCAGTGCCTACGAGGACGAAACACACCCACCCTCATCATCATTGTCTATGTGACTCAAGTGGCAGTCTTGGTTATTCGCATCAAGGGGTAATTCTTGAGGCTGAATAAAAAGTTCCCCTGATTGCCACAGCTGTCAGGACAAACCATACATTGGAGGGAATGTCGGGGCAGTTCATGCCGCAATGCCTAGTGTTTTGCACGTGATGCAACATTACATGTGCTAGTAGATAGAGGAAGTGTGCCATAAATGTAAAAGCTACATTAAAGTGCTACACATTAAATTAGGTACAGTCTACACAGGCTTATAGCCCCATAGCCTGGTGGGAAATTCAAACAAGAGGAGGAACATGATACTCTTGAGGGCTCTTGTTACTAAAAATTTTTTTTTACTTTTTGACTCACCCTTGTAACTTGGTTATTTGGACTACTGCATTGATAAACAGAATTTTTATCTAAAGCAACTGGTAAAATTTTCATTATCTTCATTACAAAATTAATTTTCTAGGTTTTCCAATGTGTTTTGTTACAAATTTAGAAATTTCTTTAATCATATTCCTTTATTTTATAATTAATTTACTATAATCTATAATAATTTTTGTGTCACCAGTGTAAAAATCATGATCACCTGCTGTTGAACCACATTTATCATTCCTAAAATTTATATTTCTAAAATTCTTTAACTGAAGTTTCGAATTTTATTAAAATTATTTTAATGGTTAAATTCCTGAAATTATTTCTTCATCATGACTTTCATAACTTTAAGTTTTATTTTCGCATGGTGCAACCAATAGATTATCAATGAAAGTTGCTCCATAATGGGGCTCTGTTGGACTTAAATTTTTATATATTACTAATGATATAACAATATTTATTTTCTTCAGTTACTTTTTGTATTTTTATAACAATATTTTATAATTCATAAATTGTTGTATCCTTGACTGAAGTAGTAACAGACGAATAGAGAGAGACACATCATGGCCAATTTGTATGAAGGAATATGTCACTCTAGATAAGAGACAATGGCGTTTTTATTAACGTGTATGTGCATATCGTATACAACATGGTGGAAGTGGTAAAAATAGTACTGCATTTTGCAAGATACTAGATTATTCTGTAATTTATGGGTTAGACCTATGCGACTTTGACGGCGGTTACGTTTCAACAAGTTGGTGTGAACAAAAGATTCAAGATGTCTACAGGCGACAATGAAGGTGTCAAGAAATCCTATTTACGTGTGCAAAATCACATAAAATTGCCGGATCCACTAGATATTTTATCCCAATGCCTGGTTTCAGTGGAAAGTGCGATTTAATTGTAGACTATCTTAGTTTAAGTGGACAAGACTGTTGCAAAGACTCTGAAAAAATTGAATTGTTGATGTACCTGCTAAACGAGAAAACTGAAGACGTCATAGTGACATTTGAAACACCGACGCCTGGATGGACATATGACAAGTTGTTGAAGTCTTTTTGACAGATATTTCAAGCCTCGAGTAAACATAATATTTGAGCATTTTAAATTTAACTCGCGTGTTCAACAGTCTGGGAAACCCACAGAACAATTTATCACAGCCTTACTTATTCTTGCCAAACCCTGCAAGTATAAACTGCTTAGAAATAAGTTTATTAGAGACAGAATCATAGTGGGCATGCAAAATGCTATATTGAGCGAGAAAATGCGAGAAAATGCAAATTATGAGTACCTCGACACTGTAAGAGGTTGTGAATATGTATTGCCAGGCAGAGTTGGAGTTATTGCAGCCACTTCAGTTGTGCAAGACTCTGTATGAGAAGGTTAACCACATACAGCAGTCAAACCAGGGAGGTATAGGTTGACAGAAAATCGGAACATCTCGTTCCGGGCCATGGGTAAACCAATGTCAAGGTTACAAGGGATTCTTAACAGATGAACACTTAGGGACATATGATAAATGTTACCAAACTCAGTATATAAATTATACACGTAACAAAATTCCTCAAATTTAATAAAAAACTTAATTAACCCTTTAAATGTACAAAAAGTACTCTGTTAGGCTTCCCCTTTCCAGGGCTTTCGGTTGATATGGGTATCGTCTTTGGGATGTGATGACGTAGGGTGGCCACGTGTGTGCCACGTGACAACACATCCACCACACGAGGACATCCTGTTTTAACGTTTTCTCCATGTGTCTTACCGTTAGATCACAGGCTTGATTTATTGCAAATGCTAGCTCAGTTAATTACACTTCATTTATAATGCTGCCCTTTGTAATTGCACGCGTCAGAGAAATGACTCTGGGGGTTGGCACGGATAACACTCACACAGTCCATTGACGCTCTGCTGGTGGTCCATGATGTCTTGATGCGTGGTGGAGTGCGCAGGCCTGCTGAGCTGAGAGAGAGAGAGAGAGAGAAAGTCAACAGGGGCTCAAAAGGGAGAGGAAAAACAGCCGGCAACACAGAGTGCTAACTGGCTGTTTGTCACAAAATCCAGTCCAGGGAACCAACTTGCTTGGGGGAGGAATTATCTGCAGATATAGAATCACATGTAAACATGGTTATGGCAAATGTGTTGGTAGCACCCAACATTCTCAATCAGATAAGAGAAAACCAGCAGTCATACCCTATCTTTCAAAAGTTGAGGCTTTGACACTATAGCCACCCCTTAGGAACCCATGAGTGTAAGGCTCATGCTTGAGAAGCAGTTTGGTGGTTGGGACTCTGTACTCAACTTGAGGCCCTTGCAGAAGTTTTTCCCATATGCATTGAACAAAGAAGTAATGCAAAAGAACCCTTCATTAGAGAAAATGTCCCAGATTACCCAGGGTGGAAAGTAGGGGTAGATTTGATGAAGTACAGGGAAATGGTTTTTGGTAATTTCAGACTATTATTCAAAATATTTGGAATCCTGGAAGTAGTTGAGACTGATAATGGACCTCACTTCAAGGGTTAATTTTATGATTGCCAGGGAATATGGGTTTTGGTATAAACCAAGTAGTCTATACTTTAGCCAGTCCAATGGCTATACAGAAGTTGTTGTCAAAACTGCCAAGTGACTCCTAAAAAAATTCAAATTTGTGTGTGTATGGGACAGTGTCAGATATACCAACAGATCTCGCAGCTCCAGATCATATCTAGTCCAATCAGGTGGTGACATATACAGATTTAATAATCAACATTTGATGTTTGCCCCAGCTTCCAAGGAAAAGGAACAGTGTAATTGACAAAAGGGTAATGGTGAGGGAGAGTACAAGAACAAGGAAAACATAATCCAAGCGAGGGTGATTCAGACAGTGAATCAGAATGGCATGGTTGGGATAATGCTAATAGCAGTTCAATTACTAGTAAACTGTAGCCTGAAAGTGATGTCCCAGGAGTACATCTTGGCAGGAAAAGGGTTCCACATGCTTGGACGACACATATTAAATGTAAAAAAGTTAACATTACTTACGAAATTACTGTATTTACTCTGAACTTAGTATGGTGTCATTATAATTCTGTGTTTAACTCAGGTATGAAATTTGTAGTCTGTTTTTATGAATCTATATTTATCTTAAGTTGAAATTGGCAATGGGTTTTTATAAATCTATGTTTATCTCAAGTTGAAAGTTGTAATGTGTCTATGGGTCTGTTTAAACAATAACAAGAGAGAGAGATGTTACATCCCTGACTCAAGTATTAAGAGACGAGTTGACAGGCATCATGGCCAACTTGTATGAGGGAACATGTCGTTCTAGATAAGAGACTGACGTGTGGGGGTTCCAGGGTTGGTGATGAGAGTCCCCACCTTACCTTGCTTACCAGATTAAGGTGGAAACTGATGAATTTTCCCGGTGCCATAACTCAGTGAGCATGAGTTAGTGAGGGTCGTGCGGTTGACAGCCCATGGGTTCCTGGAGTCCTGTCGGTCTGCGGTGCTTGTAGATGATGATGATATCAGTAATTCAATATACCTAGTGGTTTTCACTATTACGTTGGTGAGATTGTGAGCCACCTCACACGCTTTTACTTACACTTTTGGTTTTGCTGCAAGCGGGTGCAACGTCCTAAATAACCAGAGGGGTTAAAACAAATGAAATGCTAGCATTGGCATAAGACATTTACTTGTTCCTTGACGTACATATGCACTTACGTCATCACATACCGAACTTATGCGGACTCGGCACCCAGTCTGCTGGTGACCAATATGGAGTAAAAATGGCCTAAGTAATGTAAGGTTTAACTTGTGAATACGCGTTATGTGTTAAGCCTTGGTTGTACTACAGGATGACAGAACGGTCAACTCCTCGGTACGAAGAGAATTGAAAATGTTCCAGTAAGTTACGTTGCTGCTGAAATTAAATTGTTGCAGTAAAAGTTAAAGGTGCCGAGGGGATCCGCGCGGAGTGGCTGCCGGCTGGCCCGAGTGCTGAAGTCAGACTGAGCATCATGGCGTCTGCTTTCGCTAAGGGTGGCCGAAGCCGACGCCAAAACTGAGTGAAAAATTACATTGACCTTCTTACATCTACACAAAGTTGTACATAATGAAATTACATGGCAAAAAGACACAATGGTGACATACCCTCATTTAATTAAGTGTTAATTAAGTTTGTGAATGTGACATCACGGGGTATGTCCCGCACTAGAGAAACGTAATAAGGTAAAAGAGGCCAAGGTAGGCAGTCTGCTGTAATGGAAAAACACAAATGCACTTTCACACAAATAATTAAAATTGACAAAATAACTGATTTAAAAATGGCCATACCACTTACGATAGGTTTTGTCGATGGGCGAGTCCAAGTGTTCCAATCTGGGAGGGTTGGATGAGTCCATCCCTGAGAAAGGGTGTTCGTAGCCATGCTTGATTGTAATTTAATAAAAGAATGACATTAAATCGACAGGCTACAGGAATTTAACCATTTTTAATAGCTTCAGGATTTATTTCTCCACTGTTTCACTGCACTCGGGTCAAGTAGCATTAATAGTTTCCTGGACAGTAGGCCAGTTGACCTCATGTCACTGGGGAAGACATGGGGCGTCGCGGCGAGAGCTGCCCCAAAGTTCCCTCCAATGGATTGCCTGACAGCTATGACATTTGGGGAGACACTGTGTTGGACCGCTTGGTATTTGCCCGTAAGAGTTACCTGTTGAGGTAAATAAAGCAAGACGGTCACTTGAGTTACGTAGTACATGACAATGAGGCGGGTGAGTTCCGTTCTCGCCGACACATTCTATTGTGCTCGTAGCCTGGTGTTCACCTCGGCCCGGTGTCGGCTAGGTGGTGTAAGTGACTGCGGAGGTGCAAGTGGTCACGAGAGCACACGTGGATGCCTAGCTCACGTCAAACGCCCCCCTCTCTGGTGACCGCTTGACCCCACAGTCCCCAGGTGATGCAACATGTGTTCGGTGGCAGCAGATGTTGGTGCGGCCTCAGCTGGTAAGGCCGGCGTGAGCGTGGTATGGCACTGGCTGCTACTGGCTCAGGGTCAAGACCCCGGCGGTGTTGACGCTCCACGACATGCATGCTGACAAGGGGGGGTGTCCCCTCTGCAAACCGTGTATGCCGGGCGGTGTTGGCCGCATGACCACTTGAAGCGGCAGGTGTGTGGGCGCGATATGTCTGCGGTGATTGGGAGGAGGGTGCATTGCAGGCAGGCTGTCTAGGCCCGATACACATACTCCCCCCATCGTTATGTCGGTTGTCCGATGACATGGTGTCAGCTGCCGAGTGGCACCTCAAAGGCGTCGCGGCTCAGCCGCCCACAGGTGTCCCCAGTGGCTCACCATTGGCGAAGTCTTTGAAGGTGGGCATCACAATGCAGGGCATCATGGCGCAGGATGTCATGATGCTCCAGGCTGGCTCGGTTGGTTTGCAGTGGTTGCTGTTGATGTCTTGTTTTCTGGTGGGGGCAACTCTCCGAGAGGCTCCTGCGTTTCTGCTGCAACCCTTGTGGGCATCGAGATGCCAGGCGTTGCAGGTGGAAACAGGTGCCGGAGGGCACTCCTATCAGTTTCAGGATTTGAGGTACCAAATGTGCCACTTGGGGCAGATGTTGTTGCTTCGTTGTTGGTTTGGACGCCCTCCTGGTTGGGTGTCGCGGCACACGGCGTCACGGCACCAGTCATCTCGACGCTGGTCTCCTCTACTGCAAGGCGTAGGTTGTCTCGGTGTATAGCAACTCTGCTTTGGTTACTCACTTTGATGAGATATGTGGTGTATCCTAGCACTTTCATCACTGGATGTGGCCTGCTTCATTTAGGGGCGAAGCCCACGCAATAGTTGATCACACTGCTGGATAACTTGTGCACGCATACACATACAAGCTGTCCGTGTTTCAGTCTGCGCAGTGGGTGCGTGGTTGTCAGCACCCATTTTGCTATGTAGCGTGCCTGATTTCTCAGGGCAGACTGCAGGTCTGTTTCACGGTGCTGCCACTGAGCTGCACTGTCCTTGGCTTCGCCCGCGCTCTCTATGCACTGGCCAGAGAACTCATCAGGCAGTGGTAGTTCACAGCCCCGCAGTACTGGAGCCGGTGATTGGCCCGTGGTAAATAGTGCTGCTGGCAGGTATTCGGCCCAGATCACGTGGTTTTTCCCAACCCGCAGGCGCAACTGCGTCTTGAGGTACTGGTTGTGATGCTCTGTTGGGTTGGCCCGCGAGCGGTAAATGGCAGTTGTGTGGTGCACTACTCTCCACTAGGTACACAGATCATGCCACTGTCTTCCCGTGAACTGTGTGCCGTTATCAATTAGCAGTATTCTGGGATAACCTTAGCGGGGATAGAACTCAGTATCCAGTACACGTATGATGTTACGTGCTCGTGCAGTGGAAACTCGATAGGCCTCTGTCAACCTGGAAAAGGAGTCGCTCACGACTAGAATAAAGCAATTTCCGACTGTTGTGATGGTTAAGGACTTGTCAAGACTGTTTCAAACGGCTTTGTAGACACTTGTGGTTGTTGTTGCATCTCTCCATTGGTGCGGGGGCTTTCGAACTGATTAAACATTGGCGCACATCACAAGTGGCTTCTGGACAGTGAAAGTGGGCTTGCACATTGCGCGTCTATTGTAATATTCCTGGGCGACCTGCAAACTGACTGGCATGCGCGTGATGTAGCACTTGCTGTCACGCATTCTTGGGCACGTAGAAGCGCCACAGCTTTTCCTGTTGGTGTGCTCGAGTTTCTATATACGTGCCTTCCACCCACCACCATTCTTTGCTATTTTGTGCTAGTTCTGCTAGGCGGCGCTGTATGTCTGGACACTGTTGTTGTGCAGTCATCACTTGGGTCTGGAGTTCATCCAGCCTGGGTTCAATTTCCATCGGCGCCTCAATTATATTATAGCCAGCTACACCCACACTAGGTGTTCGGCAAGTGGCTGCTATAGGGGGCAGTAGGTCATTCCCCCATTGCAGTTTTGCCAGGCATGTGTGAGAGTTCATCAGCTAACTGGTGTTCGGCCCTGGAAATATGTTCTACCTCAAAATCATAGGACTGGAGTAGCAAAGTCCATCGTTCTAATTTACTACATGCATCTTTCATGGATTGGAGCCATACTAGGCAGCAATAAATTGTCCGAAGCATAAAGTGCTGGTATTTGAGGTAGGCTCAGTACCTCTAAGGGCAGAGTCACCTAAGTACCTGTCGAGTACTCGGACCATCATGGCCTGAAACGTTGCTGGCCCACATTTAAACCCGAAAGGCATTGCACAGAACTGAAATCTCTGCCCATCTGGTGCGGTAAAGGCTATTTTAGTCTTGTCCTCCGGCTTGATTGGTACCTGCTAGTACCTGCTGCGGAGGTCAAGTGACATCATGATTTTAGCTTGGCCAAGTGTATGCAATGCGTCCCTAATGCTTATGTATGGCGCCGGTGCACTTTTGGTGATTAGGTTGATGGGCCTAAAATCGATGCAGAAATGCCACATAGCACCTTTTTTTGGAGCTAGAGTTATTGCACTGTTGTAATGACTGCGGGTTGGTTTAATCATGCCCTCAGGAAGCATTTCCTTAATTTGTTCTTTGAAGATCACATATTGGTGTGGTTGATAACTGCGCGGAGCAGCATACATCAGTTGCTCATGTTCAAGTGGTATCTCGTGCTTTGCCAAGGGTCATGCGACGTAATGGGTCTGCTGCTGCAAATACGTCGCGCCGCTCATGAAGTAGCCTTTGCATGGCATCACGAAACTGTAGCGGTACCTCTGATGCGCAAATTGTGGTTCGAGGTTGTAAATAGTTTGCCGCTCTTTCTGTCCGAAATGTATTCTACGTGCCGCTGGCTCCATAATAGTATTCTGTTTTAGGTGAGCGAGGGAAAATCCTGGTATGGCATCTTCACGCAGGTCAGCTGACACGAGGGCTGTGGTGGTGGTCTCCACATTCTGTATTCTGACTGTTATTGTTGTCTCGCCCATTTCTTTCCCGTGTGCTGCCGTGTAGCGAGTTACAGTACATGGGTTGACTGTTTGAGTTTACTGACGTCAGCAAACCCGACACGCACAAACTTGTGTGAAGGTGTGGTGTCGACCAAGGCATTATATGTTTTGGAGTTTAGAATTACTGGTATCCTTATCATTTGGTGATAGCCTTTAGTGATCTGTTGAAGCAGTACTTGTTGAGGTGTCGGTGTTGATGTTTTAACTGTGACCCGGGGCAGTAAGCGTCCGGCTCTCCTACCCCTATGAGCCGTTTTACTGTCTGCGATGCTTTACCGTCCGCGGATGTGGCATCTTTGGCATTGCGTTGTGGGCAGTCACTATGCCAATGAAACTGTTGTCCTTTGCAATGTCAGCATGCGTAGGGAGGGTGCCCTTTGCTGGTTCTGCCCCTTGCATTGGCCTCGCCCAACACGGTTGGGCCCATGGGTGTTGACGTGGCTGCGTGGCCGGTGTCAGGATCCTTGCGGGTCGGCGGAGTCGAAGACCCGGTCGCACCACGTATAGCTGATGGTTGAGCGGTTCTGCTATCCTGATCTGTGTCACATGCATGGCACGGGAATAACCCATCCTGCTCACGTTGCGAACTGCTCCCTAACTGTTTGGTCCAGCAATGCAGCTAACCGCATGAATGCCTCTATGCTACCATGAATTAAAGGGATTAGAGCTAAACTGTTTTCTTGCCGCAATGTGGCAGCCACTACTTCTAGCACTTCTGTTTCTTTCATTTTGTGGGTGAAAATGCCTAATTTAATTGATTATTAGTGTTGCATAGGCTGTCAAAGTTTGCCTAGGATTTTGTGTATCAAGAACAGCATGTCTATGAGCTTGCTGGGAGGAATATGTATTAGCAAAACGAGACTGAAACCCATTCCAGAGCTCGCTCCGCTGCATACCGTAATGATTGACTGTGCAACACCCCAAACGTGTATCTCCCATAAGCTGACCTATTACACAATTTTGCCACTCCTGCTCACACACTCCATACCTAGTTAAACATCCTGTGCAGTCCCTCAAGAATGCCTGTGGGTCCTTGGTTTGTAGCTCAGAAAAGGTGGGCAGTGACTGGAACCGTACAGGTGTGCTGACCGGCTCTGCTGCTGTTGCTGTGTGGCTGCACTGTCTGTGTGGCTGCGGCTATGGGGTGCGGTTGTGGCTGTGGAGTGCAGCTGCGGCCACACGAAGCCAATTGGCATTGGTGGTGCGGGTGGCGCCGCCCAGGGTGTTGCAGCTGATGGTAGGCCCATGGAATGTGCCAACAGGCTGCTGTACTGGCTGGCCGTCTCTGCGCACGTGGCTGGTGGGCGTGGCACTGCCAGCTGTGGTGCTGGGGTGTACTGCATGCAGTGATATTTGCCGGCTGCGACATTGAGAACGTCCCATGCGGTCATGCAATGCCAATGGGTTAATCGCCCACAGTTTTCACACGCCACTGTTTCTGCATTTCTTTGCCTGCACAGGTCTTGATGAGAACGGCAGTGTGACAGCACTTCTCCCATGAGAAAATCCGTGGGTGTACATCTTACGGGTAGCAAGGTCTGTGTACAGTTTTTGCACAAAATGTTTCTATTACTGTCTGCTGTCGCATGTTCGTGCCCGGTAAGTCACTCCGTGTGGTAAATCTTGCTGCAGTTTACATGCTGAATTGTCCCATCTCCGATATCTTCAAACGTTAGCTGTTTTGCACACCATTGTTTGGAAATTTTGTAGGGTTGTGTCAAAAACAGTTTAGTTTGCGGAGGGGGTGTACATTTGCACATGTGACTATCTAAAGCATGGCCGACGGTGCCCCGGACCGCTCGCGGTCTAGTAAAGTATATGCAAAATTGTACCGACTTGCCATAAGAGGTGCAGCTCCAAACTCGCCCAACACGTTCGCGGTTGGCCCGGCAGATGTCGTCTTCGAGAAGTTTCGCATTTTCCGGTTTGCGGCATGGGCACCGTGTGTCCTGAAATGGGTTGGACATGTGCAAGTGTCATACGTACTTCGAGCACAATGTTTTTGTTTTACCATTAGTGGTACACCAGTTCATATTGGATCTCTCGAGGTCCAGCCAGGTCACGTGGTTCAGCATGTGAGCTGTCATGTTGACAGTTGTTTACGCCACGGTTGTTGACCTACCTCTCTTCGTGGCCACGCGGGAGGGAGGATACCGTTACGGCGGGAGGGGTGGTGGTGACCAAGCTTGCGCCCGCCCGGATGGTGGTCCAACATGTTACCCACTCACATTGGAATTGGGAGGGGGGGGGGTTGCCTGGTTGTTTGACTTGTCTGTGTCTCACAATGGCGGTGCTCGGGGATGCTTCTCTGTCCAACTACTGTTCCATGGTGAGAATGTCCAAAACTTAAATTTTCAGGTTGGAATGTCTGAAAGTTGTTTTATTTAATTAACTGATGGCTTTCAACAAGTGTACTTTGGCAGAGTATGTTATACATACATGGACTCTATACAAAAATGTTACCCTTGACTCGCTACGGGGTTTGAACCATTTTTTAATAGCGTTGGGATTTATTTCCCCGTGTTTAACTGCACTTGGAGTCATGAGCCCTATTTCCCTGGCCAGTAGGCCAGCCGACGGCATGTCACTGGGGAAGACGTCGGGCATCGCGGCGCGACATGCCCCGACGTTCCCTCCAGTGGATGGTGCGCCTGACAGCTATGGCATTCAAGGGACACCATGTTGGACCACTTATTATTTGCCCTCAAGAGTTACCTCTTGAGGTAACTAAAAAAAGACAGTCACTTGCATCACGTAGTACATGATGACGAGGCCGGTGCGTTCCATTCTCGCCGGCACATTCTATTGTGCTCATGGCCTGGTGTTCACCTCAGCCCGGTGTCGGCAAGGTGGTGTAAGTGACTGCGGAGGAGAAAGTGGTCACAAGAGCACACGTGGACGCCTGGTTCACGTCAAAAAAATTACCTGTACCTCCCGTATTGTATATACAACATAAATTACAACAAATAAGGTTCTTAATTTTTTATAATCGGTATTATTAGGTTTTTATAATTTTTCTATATCCTGATAAGTAATTTAACAAAAAAATAATTTGTTTACATGAGTTTTTATACATTTATTTTGAAAAAATTTTATTTTATTTAGTAAATGATTTTAAAATTATTTGTAGCTCTAAAAGACAGACATTTACACAAATAGATCAAACATGTGGAAATTAAAATATTTATTATAATATAATTCAATCTGAATTTCTAACAGGTGATGACTGTTCATTTCCATCAATGCAGAAGAATTTAGATGAAGTAAACGTGAGACTACATGAAATTTTCCATAATATACTACAACTGATGTTGGTTCATATTTTCTCCTTTTCAGTTTCCAAAAATTGAAATTTCAGGACATGGAAATATAGACACTGTAGCTACTGAAATCTGAAAATTAATCAGTGCTTATGAATGCTTTATTGAGATCACCATGAGAAAAATATTATTTGCAAATAAGGGATTTTGATAAATATGATATTAAATCAGCTGGTAAGCCTGAATGAACTATTTATCCTATAGAATATTTATTTGGGTTTACGAGAGAAAATAAAGATACTTATTGTACAGGTGGCAAACATTTGTTACAATTGTTAACAGGTTTCTCAAACAAAAAAATCTGAGGCAAAATTTTTATTCAAAAATTAAAAATGATGTCAATTATTGAATATGAAATAAAATAAAAATTAAATAAATATCCTGAAATTTCTAATAGTTTAAATCATTGGTGATTTCTAGAACAAATATGTTCCTAAAGATTTAATGACTTTTAATTATGATACAAAATATTGGTTTAGTAATATTCAATATAACACACCAAATGTTTCTGCTAGTAAAAAAATAGAAAATACAATTCTAATTAATATTTTCATTTGTTAACTTTAATCATTGAGATGTAGGAATAGCATATTTATGTTAAAATAGAAGGAATAAAATGTTTTTTCAAAAGAAAGCAAATATTCAGATTTTGACATAGGTTTAATCACAAAAGTTTTCTAGATTATAATTATTGTAGAAATTAAAATTAAGAATTAAATACAATATAAAGAACAAAAAAAATTACAAATTCAATAAAGCTATTGAAGTGTAGCTGCATGCAATGCTGTCTAAACAAGTCAAGGAAATCCTACTTATTATGTTAAAAAAAATTTCAGAAGACAAAAATAATTATTATTAAATGTACCGCTCTATTAATAATCATAAGATTTGTTAAAAAAAAAAAAAAAACTGGAATACAAAAATTAGTTACAAAAATTTTTAAATGTATGCGTTACTTTGAAAGACTATATAAAATTAATAACCAAATTTCTTTGAATATTTAATTAAATACAAATTAAATTATTACAAGTACTGACTGTTTATAAAAACATAAAAGTTGACTTACACTATAATTTTAAAACAATTTTCATAAGAGATGTTTTGAAATGAATCATAAAGAAGTAAAATATATTTGTGGTTTGTATATGCCAATTTTAATTTGATGCAGGACGACATGTTGCCCTCGAGACTGTCTGTCATGCAGTGAACAACAACCTACTACACGTGTACGGCAAACCTGTGCACCGAACGTGGCAGTGCAGTGTTAGCTAGTGTCATACCAGTGTAATGCTCAGAATGCCTTACACTCCTCCCAGAGGATTGAACCTGTCCAGCGAAGCAGTGTATGAGAATATAATGTGCACGTGTTTCACAAAGTATGGAAATACTTCTTACTAAATTTGCAGGACATGATAGTAAAAATCAGCATAAAAACATTAAGAAATATGTAGAAACATAGCAAACTACCCTAGCAAATATAAGCAATTTTAAAGTGTCTAGTACATTTTTAGTATTTTTTTACATTTGATTGTAAATTGAATCATGCACCTAAAAAGGGTTATACTTGTCTAAGTGCCTGTTATGTTTATTGCATTTTTTGTTAAATTTTATGTATTTGGCCAAGTGTTTTTATGTAGCAATTTAGCAGGTTAAATAGTTTTTGGCGCATGGCTGGCTGACATCAACCAACCACGCGCCACAGCCTGCCAGTCCAGTTTCAGATCACACAAGGCAGGAATGCTGTCAGGGCACTCTAGACACCACCACCATTTGCGCAGCTAATCATTCATCTACAATAGCATAAATACTTGGAACATTTTTATTTTTGTGCCCGGAGAAGACACTTCACCTTCCCGGGAATAGCATCACCCGGGGAAGCTTAATTTCCATCAATTAATTTAGTATGTGCATAGCCCATATGCCCCCACTAGCACAGTACAGCCTATCAGGCGAGATTAAGCTCTGTGTTTTTTTTTGCATCTCACATGAACAGTGCATTTTTGTACAAGGAAAATATACAGAAGTTTGCAACTTAAGTGTATTATTCCAAGTATGGCATATGGACATTTAGGAGCATGGCCTATGGGCATTTAGGGGCACAGGTGCCCAGTAATCAACAACCTGAAGAGTAACTATACCTCTTGTTCCAATATCTTTCATAAATTTTGGTCAAACATGTGTATCAAATTCTCTGTTCAGCTATATCAAGTATGTAGGCCAGCCTTGAATAGGCCTGTAACCACTAGGCAAGTGGCGTAGTAGTGTAAGGAGAGCCAAGATCCCCTATTTCCAAGACCTAAGTAATTTCACCACAATGAGCTAGCAGAAGTATTTCCTGGCAGACAACTACATGACCCTGCAACCAGCTCAACACTATCATATCATGTCACCGGCTGTCGGCAATTACTGGTACCTTAGCCGGGTAAAACAATCCTTTACTAATAACCTTAATTATTCACTTTAATGTTATAGTTCCTCAGTTCACGCATGTCACTGCCACTCAACACTCTAAACCATGTCAAATAATGAAATAAAAAAATCATTGTAAACATGACACTGAATTTTTTTTGTTGAAAATGTAAATGATTAGATAGGTTCTAATGATTTTTTACATAACATTCAATTTATTACTTAATTTTTTCATTCATGACATTTAGTTAGAATTATTATTATTTTTTTAATTAATTAATTTGTCTTAAAAATTTTATTGTGTATTTAATGGATCAACCACATACAAAGTTAATTAACTCAAATTAGTTTTAGAAAAATAGCATGCACTTAGATAAAATAAATATAAATGAAGCATAAAATTTTCAAATTACTAACATATATATTTTGGTTAAAAAATGTTATATATCTTAAAGATAAAGTTAAAATTATTTTGGCTGAAATACATACACAAACTTTTAGAAAAATAGTGAAGGAAATGATGTTTGTTTTATGCAGAAAAGAATATATTAAATTAGAAATGGTCAAACCATCTATGATATAAAATATATTTTTATAAATATTTTATATATTATGTAATTATATATCTTTTAAACTTCTTTATAAAGTTATATCATTTGTGTAATACCTTTGTATTATGTTTGTACTAAATAAAATATTATTAAAAATTTTGAAATTTAAAAAGAAATATTTTATATTCTGATAGGAAAAAAAACTTTAATTTTTCTAGAAATTTAAGCAAGGTAAGCAAAAATAACATGCATTGTTAAAAATTATATTTTTTTAAATTTTTAATAGAAAGTTTGAGCTAAAATCAACATATTATGTACTACAATTGTGCAGACCTATCACCACTTCTTCAGTATCCAACTTAGGGAGTGTATGAACCCACAACAAATATGTATTTGTCATTAAGACAGCTCCAAACATTCTATGAATTTTTTGTAATTTGACAAAACCTATTTTGAAGACACTCATCATAACAAATTGACTCTATAATTTGTTTTTTATTTTATGTCATGTTTAGTGAATCATCACCTTCCTTATTTGATTAATTATATTGTAGAACGAGGGCACCCATTTTCATATTGTAGAACGAGGGCACCCATNCCCTCATCTTTTAAAGCTTATATTGCTAAATAACAGCACATCTAATATACATCAAAACTGTTTCCTCTTTACACTGCAAATTACATTTAAGTTGCTATTTTTTTTTAAATTATAAAGTTAGGTTTAGTAAGTAAGCGCACATTGCAACTTATTTCAAATAACAATGGTTAAAAAAATAATAAACAAGAAAGAGCTAGGGAGGGGCCAGAGTCCAATCCTGCCCCCTTAATGGGCACCCTTGACGTAGAAACAGGAAATATTTGACCAATGTGGCTAGTTTTCCTTGCGTGTATTTATTTGTATGTGCTTGGTATACTACCACTCAGTAATGTTGGGTTTGTTGCAATCTTGGCTGCTGCTGACCATATTTCCCTTTTCTTTTCTTTGTACTTCACAATCATGCTAAGGACTGAAAAATCTTTCCTTTCAATAGGGAGTCAAAATGTTTCGAACCTGAGTATACACTTCTCACAGGGATTAAAAAATACTCTTGTTGCTATTTGAAGTAATAGAAAAAATGGAAAGAGTGTTAAAGTTGATCCTCAGCTTTAATAACAGCTATACCAGACATATTTTGAACAAGCACTTGTACACCCTTTGGTTAATTTATTGGGATATTGTGGATTAGTAACATAGCCAGGATTAACACAACAGGATGAAAAGGAGGGGGGGGGGGGGTTCCCCTCTACCACAATAATTTTAACTGTCAGATTAACACGTACACCAATTTGATAGAAACAGTAATATTTGTTACAATTGAGCAAAGTCAGTGGGCTTTGCTAGGTTCTTAAATGGTGTTGGATACCAAAAAATTTATAATTTTGAATTTGTACCAAACATTGTTCAACTTGTATGCATTATATGTAATGTCATTTTCCTTGAGTAAAATAAAGTTACACTTTATATTTTGTGAATAATTTTATGACAAATACAAAAATTTTCTGTTTTGCTTCAGCAATAATAACAAATACTAATTAAGTTCTACAAATGAAAAAAAATTTCAAATTAAACTAATGCCATGGGTTACTGCGTGACACATATGAAATCACCAAATAACAAGCCATATATATATATATAAATTTTTTTGCCAATTTTTAACATTTTTCAAAAATGCATTAACTGTTATTTGATGATAACATCAAACGGTAGCCCACAACATAAGTTTATGTCATACATTTTTCATTTCTACAACTTAATTCGTATTTGTTATTTAGTTGCAGCAAAACTGAAAATATTTGGATCTGACATCAAATTTTTCAAAAAATATAAAGTGCAAAATTTTTTATTAGAGGAAAATGTCATCATATACAATACGTACCAGCTGAACAATGTTTGGTATAATTATAAAATAATTAATTTTTTGGTATCCAACAGTCTTAAGGGAGAGAAGACTTAATGAAATAAAATAGTTAATAATATTTTCCTAATTTTATTTACAAACCATACAAAGAAAATACTCTCGACTTACTATCTCACAATAAATTGCTATCACTTGCTATTTACAATAAATCAATTTAATCAATACAATTTACAATTATCTCAAAGAAGTTAATGCAATCAGATAACTCAAATCAGTCCCAATATTCAGTGCATCAAAAACCTACTGAATTATATTAAAAACTAGCAAACCCGGCGAACTCCGTTTCGCCACCAGATGGCGAACAGCGTTCGTATTTGGTACGCATTTGATGAAACAACTGAATCCGCAAGTGTTAAATCCCAATGAGAATCGTTCTCCAGCAAACCCAATAGTTGACATGCTTCTCGATATGTTTGGCATTGGTGGCCATTCACAGTTTTCAAATGCGCGAATGATTTTGGTCCACGTACTTGTACCAACAGCAGTCGCAAATAAAAACATTCATCATTTCTAGGATGAACAGTATACATGCGACCTAGTGCATCATTCACTGTAGTTCGCAGTGGGATCATATTGGAATGCCAAGCGATTGTATGATGCCAATGATCTTCGTGTGCTCACGAGTTGTCTCAATCGGGCATTTTCTCTTATTATATTTTGTCTTTCTTCGCTTAAGTTCTGTGAATACACTTGTTGCT
>NQII01002649.1:275185-330931 GCA_002778355.1 Clitarchus hookeri | reverse complement strand
TGTCCACACCTAACTATGTGCCGTGGCGTAGGGCTACTCGCCCCAACCCATACTGCAGCAGGGTGACCAATAGGCGGCAGATAATCCAAACTTCCCCTCAATAAGCTAGCCAGTGCTTCTGTCCGGCACTATAGACCCCTTGTCTGACAGTGACGTCACTGCCATTTTAACAGACGTCATGCGTCACATTTATTCTTTAACATATTATTGACAGAAGTATTACATCTCAAGAATAAATATACAAAAACAACTACTACATTCAAAACACAATGCCATGGAGATATATACCATATATCAGGGCTGCCACTGATTTGAAACATAAATCCGATATTCAACCAACAAAAATCCTGGAAACATTAACCATCAATATCCTGAAAAAGTCAGGTTTTATTAAATACTGAAAGTCTGTATAAAATGATTTGTTGTTGTCTAAAAAGTTTGGTGAATGGTCTGATATCTCAATAGCAACACGGTGTATGCCCCACAAGCTGACAGATGACAAGAAAGCACACCGTATGGAGACCTCTGGAGATGTCATTACCATGTGTGATTAGGATCCATCCTTTCTGCTAAACACCATCACAAAGGATGAGACCTGGTGCTATAAGTTCGATCCAGAATCAAAGCGGCAATCGATGGAATGCCATTCACCGACGTCCCTGCCACCCAAAAAGATCTGCCTGCAAAAGTCCAAGGTCAAGACAAAATTGAGTGCCTTCTTCAACAACGATGGCATCGTCCACAAGAAATTCGGTCAGTGATGCCGTATTCGACGGGCAAGTTTTGAAACGGTTGCTCAAACGCACCCACCATGTTTGACCAGAGTTGCACAGGACTGGAAAGTGGATGTTGCTGCACTATAACGCTCCTTCATAGCGCATGATCCATGTGCGTCAATTCTTGGCTCAGTGCAGTGTACCTGTTATGTCACCCACCGTACTCCCCTGATCTGGCACCTGCGGGATTCTTTCTGTTTCCCCGTCTGAAGAGCATCTTGAAAGGTGCTCGTTTTGCTACCATAGAGGCAATCCAGCAACATGTGACAGTGATTCTGCGGTCNTGAAGAGCATCTTGAAAGGTGCTCGTTTTGCTACCATAGAGGCAATCCAGCAACATGTGACAGTGATTCTGCGGTCGATTCCTAAAGAGGCCTTTGCAGACAGTTTCCAGAAGTTTTATGAGAATTGCCTAACGTGTGTTGTAGCAGATGGTGATTACTTTGAGGGTCAAAAAAGGTCAGTTGTTTGTATCTTCTGTATTCTTTCTTTTCTGATACCATTCACCAAACTTTTTCGACACACCTTGTATTGCACTAATTTTGGTGTGGCCGCAACAAAAGTTTGAGGCCACATCACTATCGGGAAACATCTTTGGCACCAACTTTGTGAATTCATCATTTAAATTTATTTAAAGCTAGGTTGTTTACAGAAATGAAATTGGCCCACAATAATTCAGCATCAATCACATAATTATTTTCCTTCACAAAAAAGTTTGAAAAGAATTCACAACAAAGCTTGAAAGAGGCTAATTTGCTTTTAAAGATTGTGGGCATTTTATGTGAGTTTTGGTGTTGGCATGACGTCGCAAATAATTGAGTCTCTCACTGTACATGCAAAGGATAGAATTGCATTCTGTGCATTTTGCCTGATAAATACTTTCCCCGGCTTTAACCATTTGCATTTTTTTTTGTCATCTTTGACGTTACAAATTACAAAAAATACTTGACACTGCTTGTGTGTGCACATGCGTACATGTGCATTAGGGTGGATCGTTTTTTTTTCCTCCCAGAATTTCTGGTTGGGCCATTTGCGAAAAGATGCTCTATACCAACACAATGAAAACTGTTATGACAAATATACCGTATTGTTTTGTTTTATACTGCCCCAAGAACTGGAAAGATCGTTAAAAAACACTAAAACTAGTGTACGTTTAAGGGTCATTTTACTTAATTTAAAGACCAAAATTATATTTTTATTTAACTTTTTATGACATATAGAAGATGTTACAATAACAATTAAGTCCAAAAACACACTTTTTTTTACACTAAATATAACACAACGAGGAGATTTCTTTAAAAAAAATGCAATATTACAAAATTTTGTAATCTCTTTTTGTATTAAAAATGGGCATTATTTGTCGAGATTCTAGCCTTGTTTTAATGAACCCATCTCGTCTCTAAGGGCCACAGACAGCGGCTGAAGCTTCTGTAACAATTTTGACGCATCTTTTGGTCACTTGCGTGTGGCAAGGAAACTTTTTGATTCTGGACAAAATTATTTCGTCAATGAGCCTTGGATTTTCGATGCACTGTGAAATTAATTAATTGCTTATAAATTTCTTAAGAGGAGGCTCAGTTAGGATAATCTCATTCCAATCGATGAGGTCTGGATAATTTTAGGATTGAAAATCAAATTTAGGCAGCGGGAAGTTTGAAAGTGTGGCTCGTCGTGCTTTCAGTAATCTTCGTAATGTCTCGCTTTCAGTAATCTTCGTAATGTCTCGCTTTCAGTAATCTTCGTAATGTCTCGCTTTCAGTAATCTTCGTAATGTCTCGCTTTCAGTAATCTTCGTAATGTCTCGCTTTCAGTAATCTTCGTAATGTCTCGCTTTCAGTANGTTTCTCTGTATGACAGGATCAACTATAGCTTTTAAATCTTCTGTCAAATACCTGGAAAGCTGAATGGTCTCGTGTAAGTACCTAGCGCCATAAATGCAAAGTGGTTGCATTTTGATGTAAAACCACATTGGGGCATAAACTTTTTTTATAAAATTTGGTAAAATTAACAAATTGGTAGTCTGCTCATAGGAAGAAATATACAAACGAAGGATTCTGTTAGCAGTTGGGAGCCACCGGGAATGTACGATTTTGCCAGGATTTTTCTTTGATAAGCTTTCGGAACACAATCTAGATTTTATAGCTTGACACATTTCGTATAAGTATAGTTGGTCAGTACTCAAATCCTTACTGTTTGTTACGATAGGTAGAGTGCACTGGGTGGTTTGAAATGGAACCACTGGAAGCTCCTCGCAAACCTTGAAAGCTTTTCCGATAGGTCCTGTAAAACTTCTAGGTCCAGTAGTAGAGCCATCAAGTGTCGAAATGGCAGTTCATTGGCGTGTAACTGGAAAATGCACCACTGTAGCAGTTTCCCGATTTCTATTTCAAGTTTTCGAATAATACCCCCTTGGCTAACTGTATTAACAACAGTTCCATCACACTTGATTACAATAAGCTTATTGCATTCAATGTTTTTCCTGTCTAAGAACTCCTTTATTTTTTTACTTACTATTGCTGCTTTTCCGGTGTTTAATGAAAGATGGCCAATATATAGTGACTCTGGCTCTTTAACTAAGCTTATATGCTCTTCCATAACTATCCTTATCCTGGAATCTCTCGTACTAAGCATTTTATCTTTGCGGCCATCAAAGTATAATCCAAAATTTTTATCTTCCGAATTAAGTGGTGCATCGGTATAACTGGTCCTCTGCTTCTCACGGGCTCTTCTAATTTTATTTCGGTCCACAACGTCGCACAAATTTGTCTCCGAAATAACCCCCACACTTTGGAGTGTTGCCGAAACAATAGCAGCTCCAGCTCTGTCAGAAATACCAAATCTGTCTGTTGCGTTCGTTGTTGTGGTGCCTGCGGTGTTGTTGTTTGGGGTCGAAGTGTCTGGGGTTGTGCGTCGCTGGTTAATGGCATAGGCTGTTTTGAGATTGAAGAACTGGTAATTGTTTCTTTATATTCCTCAAATCTACGTTTGTGACTAATACTTCTCTGATGTTTACTGGTCGTTTTAAAATCCGTATTACCTATTTCCATCTTTCTTTCTTTCCTTTGATCCACCAAAAACTCTCTTTCCTTGACTGGTACTTTGAGATGTTTTTCACAATGACACGAATCAAAACACTTGCATTTGCATGCTGAAATGTCAAGAAGACACTTCATTCACAAATCGCTCTATTCGATCCTTATAACTTTTCACATCTTTCCTTGAACTATACGGCTTTAACAGATTCCTATACTTATCGTGATATGTCTTTATTTTCTTCATGGCAGCGCGATTCCCTATAGTTGGTATTGATGCAAGCTGCCACCTTTCAATCACTTTTTCTAAGACTTCTGCACACGTATCACTCACTAAATCTTTATATTGATTTGATTTATTGCGACTAATCCATAAATAATATAGCATAATGTCCTCGTATGTTGGTAAGGTATTAAGAGATAAATCACGTGCATGACCGAATATGGGACATGTAACATCTCTCCGTAACACTGCCATCACAAACACCAAGGAATTTCAACGAACTTATTACAAAAAATTGACAAGCATCCTACCAAAATGATTGTTAAATGGGTACTATTTGAGGTTATGTACGAATGGGATTAATGGGGTTGCGGGGGTTCCCCAATGCAAGACATCGCAAAGAAGCTTGTAATAGGTCAAATTAGATTCTTTCTTATGCAATTTCAAATACTTTTGTTCAATTTAAGTCTGAAATTGTGTCTGGGAATAGGAGATTAAAAATCATGGAATTTCAAGTTTTTGTAAAAAATCAAATGGCTTGGGGCAGTATTATTTATTAATATTTCGAAAAAATATTTTGTATCTAAAACGTGTTGCCAATGGAACATCTTTCCCGCACAGCCCATTACGAAAAAGAGAAAAAAAAAATTTCATACATGCAACGATCTACCCTAATGTGCATTCCTATTTTTTTTTCCTTTTCCTTACTTTTAATTTTAGTTAATTTATCAGCTTTTGATTTGGCAATAAATTTATTCAGCAAATATTTTTTTTTAAACAAAAAATGTAATCTGAAAATGGTTGTAAATAATTTTTGCAAGTGGTGTGATATAAATGGTTATCTTTCTAACAGGTNAAAAAATGTAATCTGAAAATGGTTGTAAATAATTTTTGCAAGTGGTGTGATATAAATGGTTATCTTTCTAACAGGTTTATGCTCACAGCATACAGGAGGGTGAAAATGCTTGCACCACAAACAGTACTCTGTGTTCACACCTGTGCCTGGGCCTGCCAAAGAAGCGTTTTGTCTGCCAGTGTCCTGACTCTATGACCTATAAAGATGGGAAGTGCATTTGTGCTGACAATAAACCTTCATATGCAAATGGTACCTGCCCATCAGGTAAGTGTGTGTGCAAAGTACATATTTGTATGCTTTTCTGTNTAAACCTTCATATGCAAATGGTACCTGCCCATCAGGTAAGTGTGTGTGCAAAGTACATATTTGTATGCTTTTCTGTGTTTATTCTTTATTTATATTTAGTGTTAAATATATTACAGTAAGCTCTCGATTTTAAGACCTTTCATGGTTCCCAGGAAAAGAAAAGGGTTCTTATCGGAAAAACCTTTTTTAATTAATTTTCTTCATGGTTCCCCAAACAAAGGTTTTTATTTCAAGAGTGTGTTTATTTCAGGAGTCTTAGAAACTGGAGTTGACTGTATTCTTCATTCTTCAGACTAGTATTTCTCTTTTTTTTTAACTAATGTTAGTTGTTAAACTAAAAGTAAATAGTATTTTTTATTAATAAAAAGGTAATTGAATTACTAAGTCGGTTGTAAGAGCCCATGATAAATTGTATTAATTGGCTTGAAACCCACTTTACAGCATGAGATGCACTGAAATTTAAAAAGTTAATTAAAATATAAATAAAGTATTAATAAATGTTATGAAATCTAGTAGTCTGTGAATATTTGAAAACTATAAATTATTAATAAATATTTTATTATTTGATTCAAAATCTTGATTTGAATCAGTTTGAAAAAATTGAAACTGGAATAATGATGCACTTCTTTTATCATGCTATATTTGCAAACAACATTTAAATACTAGAACATTAGATGAATAAAGTAAACCTCCTGTTTTCTTGTGAAGTGCCAGAGTTCCTGAGAATAACTTTGAATAATCGAAACTGGCCCTTTTCTTTCCCCCAATAAACCAAAAATTAAGTTTAAAGTGCATTTTTCCCATTAAGTCTGTGTTCAATAGTTGTTGGTGTAAAACTTGCATGATTTTAAATTACTATAGTGGACTCCCTATCTATAATTTTTCAGGGGACTGTCTAAAAATTTCCACACATCTGGGATTTCAGTAGATGAGGTTTTGACATGTACATCAATAAAATACAACTTCTAACCTTATTAGACTCATGTTGAGTATAATGGTTGCTGTACATCATCTGTAAACTGTTGAAGCTGTGAGCTGTTTTAACTAGTAAACACAATAAAGATGGGAATTTTTAAAAAAGATATTACTTTATTGGTATGTATTACTATAAATAATACATTAAAAAACATTTCACCTCAACTTGTTTAAATAAAGAATATAACGNAGTATTAGTTTATTGGTATGTATTACTATAAATAATACATTAAAAAACATTTCACCTCAACTTGTTTAAATAAAGAATATAACGTCTCAAAATTCCATACATGATTGATTGTAATCCAACACTGAATGCAAACTGACCCAAAACTTTCAAACCTTCTGAAAATGATAATTATATGACACCGAATGCAAGCCTAATTTTGAATGTCCCGTGTGCACTCGATCAGCTGGGAGTGCAGGGACAAATGATCGACTGGCAGTGTGTTCACGACAGGCGAGACAGAGAAGGCGAAGCCTCAGCGGGGAGGAGGAAACACTGCACCCCTCCACTTCCAAACCAGTCGGCACACAGAGGGAGGGCGCAATGACATCATGGTTGCTAAGCAACTGGTTTACATCCTGCCAGCCGTGGAAGGGCATTAAATGAAATCGCAGAGGACAGCCAAACAGTGTTGCCAACTGTAGCATGATAATGTTACATGTAGCACAATTTGGGGCATGTAGTAGGTAAAGGCAGTCATGATATGCAAGCGTAGCATAATTTTTGTATATAGCGCAACATCATTAGTTCCGCAATTAATGGGACACCTGTAGCAAGGCATGTATTGTATACACGCTGCATGGTNATTATATGACACCGAATGCAAGCCTAATTTTGAATGTCCCGTGTGCACTCGATCAGCTGGGAGTGCAGGGACAAATAATCGACTGGCAGTGTGTTCCCGACAGGCGAGACAGAGAAGGCGAAGCCTCAGCGGGGAGGAGGAAACACTGTACCCCTCCACTTCCAAACCAGTCGGCACACAGAGGGAGGGCGCAATGACATCATGGTTGCTAAGCAACTCGTTTACACCCTGCCAGCTGTGTAAGGACATTAAATGAAATCGCAGAGAACAGCCAAACAGTAGCATGATAATGTTACATGTAGCACAATTTGGGGCATGTAGTAGGTAAAGGCAGTTTTGATATGCAAACGTAGCATAATTTTTGTACATAGCGCAACATCATTAGTTCCGCAATTAATGGGACACCTGTAGCAAGGCATGTATTGTATACACGCTGCATGGTNTATAGCGCAACATCATTAGTTCCGCAATTAATGGGACACCTGTAGCAAGGCATGTATTGTATACACGCTGCATGGTGCATCCTACATGAGTCTGGCTGCCCGAAGACTGACTCTGCCGGCTCAGTCAGTACTGTTACCTACATAACAACCATAACCACTGTTTCACCATGTACTGAAATGACACAACACTGGAAGATAAATAACAGTTTCCCTCCTCCTAAAATATTACATAGTCCTGTAGCTTTTTTGGCTGGAACCTTTGCCGAGCAGCACTGCCACTAACTGCCAATGTAGCTCGTGGCTCCTCTGGGAACTCCCTGAACAGAGAGGAGTCTCTGGAACCNCAGCGCTGCCACTAACTGCCAATGTAGCTCGTGGCTCCTCTGGGAACTCCCTGAACAGAGAGGAGTCTCTGGAACCGGCTGGGCTGGGCTTCAACGCTGGCTGTTCTACATCTGCCGGGTGCTTGACATGCCGCGTTGTGCTGGCTCAGCAGGCTGGACTGCTGTTTTATGCCCATCCAGTGGGCATTGGTGAGCTGTCTGGTCGGGCATCACCTTCATGTGCCGGGAGACTTGGAACTCTGCTGTCCCTGAAGCCTTCCAGGATCTTGGCGTCATTGCTGACCTCTGTTGTATATGTGACTCCCTGTGGTGATTGATAGGTTGTTGATGTTCCTGCTCTTACTCGTCCCGTACTCTGAATATTAGCTGTCTGTCTACTGCTGTGACTGATCCTGCTAGTCATCTGTGTCCAGGTGAATAGTTTAGAATCTGTACTGCATCCCCATGCTGAAACTGTTGACTTTTTGTCTCCTGTCTTCCTTGCCATGACGATGGATGAAGTTTATTCAGGGCAGTCTGTAAACGCCTGTTTATCAACATTTCTGCAGGGGTCCTTGATGTGTGCCAGACGTGTTTTCCTATCTTCTTGCATAATCTTCCTAAGTTTTTGCTTTACGGTCTGCACTATTTGCTTTGCCAAGCCATTACTTGATGGTTGGTAGGGAGGAGAACATAACCTTTTGACCCCAGTTTTGTGCAAAAACAGTTTGAGTTCCTGTGAGCGTAATGCAGTGCAATTGTCTGCCACCACCACATTGTGCAACCCATGGCAACTAAATATGTCGCGCAACTCCTGTCCTATCACATTTTCCGACATGTTTGCAATGCGTCACACTTCAGACCATTTTAAAAAAGCATCTACTACAATCAAGAAATTTATTCCGTGACAGGGTCCACAAAATCCATATGTATCTGTCTTCATGGCTTGTCTGCTGTTATTACGTCATCTTCGATACTTGTCACAACGTCCTACTGCTTTTCAATTGTAGCGCCAAGTTTTGGCCCTCAAAAATAGCTTTGGGCTATGGCCTTCGTGAGAACTACACCGTCATCATTTGCATGAAGTATGGTCATAAGTTGTTGCCTCAACTTGAGAGGTATAACTACTCTGTCCTATAAATTTTAGTGTAAGTACACTTACATTTTCTACCTGCAAACACAAAAACTGTGCCTTCATCTTAGTTACTTGCATGAGATTCCTCCATATAATATTTTCCCACTTACAATATTTAATTTTCATTGTCTCTTAAAAAATGTTGTAACACAGCTTCATTGTTATATAAATATGCTTTTAAAGAAAAGCTAACCTCAATCTGTTATGTTATATAGATATTTTTCATTAAAATCCTGTCTTGAATACTTGGATCCTCGAATCTCATGGATTCAAGGGATTTGACGTATTGAATACTACCATCCCATCCCTGCCCTTGTTTAGTAACTACTGTGTTTGGCTGGAAGTGCTCTTGACAAGTCGTGATTTGTGTAACACAAACCCAAAGAGTATGCTTCTATTATGTTATTTTAATAGAAAGTAATGTTACCAATGTAGGNCTATGCAGGAAGATAAATTCAAAAGGTGCCTCTCGCAGCGTTATCTATTCCTCACCCCTGGTCGTCACTGGGGATGGCTGTGATGGGTCGAGTCTCGAAAAATCGAGTGAAGTCCACAAAGATAGATTCGTCACTCGAGTCAAGTTTTTTTTACAGCAGACGTCGAGCTACTAAATCCTCGTTTTCAGAAATTCACCAGTGCATCCACCAACGTACACCGGACGTTCGGAAACTAATGTTTTTGTCGAGTTCGGTTGGACCAATCTATCCACCGGTTCAACCGGCCTGAAACGTCGGTGGATCTGGTGGATGTGCACCGGAACATCAACCGATGAATTTTCGAACACAACCTTGCGATCACAAATGTAAATAAATAAAGCATTTGTGAACGATAAAGTCAAAGAAAGACAAATGGCCACATTTTAATGCAACAGAAAACTTTAATGCCTTTAAATGTGTAAATACATTGCAGAAAGAGGTTAGACGTAATTTGTATTTTATAAAGAAAGAGCATGTTTTTTAGAAAATATGTTATCACTGTATTTAATATAGGTTTCCTGTATCATAAAGTTATTTTGCATGTATGAATGTATTCATTTGCGTTCGTAACAAAAATATATAAATAACCTGATTTTCGGAAATTTTCTCGACCGGTGTATACCGGTGCACACCAGAACATTGGCCCATCTCGGATACTCTCAGGCTGAGTTTAATGACAGGGTAGTGTAATCTGATTACACCACCATTCTGCACTGTATTTACTCTCTCGCACATCTTCTCGCTCCTGTGCCTTAGCAAGTGGGAGGGGGAGGGAGAGTTTGGCAGTCCCATGAAGCCTACCAGGAACAAAAGTTACATGTGTGTGCATGCACACACACAAATTCACCTTATGAACTAAAGGATCCATATCTCTGGACAGTTAAAACATAAAAAATCAGAATTGCTGACATTTACATATTTTGGTTTATTGAAATATTGCATGTTTTCTTAACGCCTAATGTTTGCAAGTTATTTTTTGTGTTGTGGGAGAGATGTAAAGTCAGAACTAGCAAGGTTTTAATTGCTTAGTAGATAAATTTCAAAGAAGAGGGACAGATACTTCTGATTACGTAGCATAGATACAGTGGTTCCAGGCTCGCATATCATCCAATGGTTTAGTAAGTTTGCTTCTGTAATATACTAGACCACTTGAAAAAAGTATTTGCCATACAATTCCTCAAAGAATTACATGGTAGTTCAATTTTTGTGCGTTACAGATACCAACANAATGCCTTTAAATGTGTAAATACATTGCAGAAAGAGGTTAGACGTAATTTGTATTTTATAAAGAAAGAGCATGTTTATTAGAAAATATGTTATCACTGTATTTAATATAGGTTTCCTGTATTATAAAGTTATTTTGTATGTATGAATGTATTCATTTGCGTTCGTAACAAAAATATATACATAACCTGATTTTCGGAAATTCTCTCGTCCGGTGTATACCGGTGCACACCAGGACATTCACCATTGTGGTGGATCTACTGGTAAATTTCCGAAAACGTGGAATTTGCAAGTTGAGTCACTGTGCTTTTAGGTTATAAACAAAAATTTGCACCTAACAATTACCTTGGCTGTGATAAAATCCGGTGGGTGTTATATTCGTGACTCGAGCCATTTTGCTTCCCAGCGAAGTGCTTCCTCATTGCAGCCACACTGAGTGACATCAGATAAGGGGACCCTTGTCAAGGTTGACAGGTACAGTCTCAGCATGACACAATTCTCATCTATTCAGATACCATTATAAAACTGTGTGTTTAAAAAAAAAAGAACCTTTTTAGTAACAAAAACTTTAAATGTGGACTGCTTGTCCTCACCTGGTGGCATGCTGACAGACCAGTCTGAAAGCTACCCTCTCACTCTAACCCCCCTACCAGTTATCTTTCTTTTTTTTTTTTTTTTATCTGCATCACACCCTGAAGTTACAGTTCCTACTATAGTCATTCACTCATCTGGTGAGAGGGAAAAAGTAGTGCTGTGAATCACTCACCCTGGCAAAGAATAATTTTTTTTGGTAGAAACTAGTCTCAAACATTTATCTTGGTAAGCTTGACTAAAGGGGGGGAGGAAGTTGTATAGCTTGTAACCAAAGGAATTTCTAGTGTGGAGAAATATTTTTTCTGGCTTTGGCAAAGCTCCTCATGCGTTCAGAATATATACAAGACTGAGTGTTCCAGCTCATGGCCCATCTCGGATACTCTCAGGCTGAGTTTAATGACAGGGTAGTGTAATCTAATTACGTCACCATTCTGCACTGTATTTACTCTCTCGCACATCTTCTCGCTACTGTGCCTTAGCAAGTGGGAGGGGGAGGGAGAGTTTGGCAGTCCCATGAAGCCTACTTACCAGGAACAAAAGTTACATGTGTGTGCATGCACACACACAAATTCACCTTGTGAACTAAGGGATCCATATCTCTGGACAGTTAAAACATAAAAAATCAGAATTGCTGACATTTACATATTTTGGTTTATTGAAATATTGCATGTTTTCTTAACGCCTAATGTTTGCAAGTCATTTTTTGTGTTGTGGGACATCTGTAAAGTCAGAACTAGCAAGGTTTTAATTGTTTAGTAGATAAATTTCAAAGAAGAGCGACAGATACTTCTGATTACGTAACATAGATACAGTGGTTCCAGGCTCGCATATCATCCAATTGTTTAGTAAGTTTGCTTCTGTAATATACTAGACCACTAGAAAAAAGTATTTGCCATACAATTCCTCAAAGAATTACATGGTAGTTCAATTTTTGTGCGTTACAGATACCAACANTGAAAAAAGTATTTGCCATACAATTCCTCAAAGAATTACATGGTAGTTCAATTTTTGTGCGTTACAGATACCAACACCTGCTCGAGCGGACAGTTCCGGTGTACAAATGGTCTTTGCATCCCCAATTCCTGGAAATGTGATGACGATGACGATTGTGGTGATAGTTCTGATGAAACAAACTGCAGACGAAGTTCTTGCCCACCTGCAATGTTTCAATGTGAAAGCGATGGGAAGTGCATCCCACCATATTGGAAATGTGATTTTGACCACGACTGTTCTGATGGCAGTGACGAGAAAAATTGCAGTGAGTAAGACTGTTTAGTAGTGTAGTAACTGTGAAATACATACATCAGTAATGGGTGAATACTAATGAAAATAATAAAGTTGAAATCAAAAATGTGCTTTTATATGTAGTGTGCACATGAGACTCAACCAAAAGTAAAATNATGAAAATAATAAAGTTGAAATCAAAAATGTGCTTTTATATGTAGTGTGCACATGAGACTCAACCAAAAGTAAAATATATTTTATGCAATTAAATAAAAAATTTTGTCCTGCAAAATGTCTATAAAAAAATGATTTTTTTGAACACGGAGTAACAAATTATACTATGTTTTGGAGTGGTGTTAACTTTTTACAATGAATAGTGATCACCATTATTAATGTGTTAAACTTGTATGTATTTAGTTGTCCATTTGAAACTGGTTTATATAAAAGCAGAACATAATTTTGTTCAAACTGTTGACAGGTCAATAGTAACTTTTCTGACTCCCGTTCATTTTAGCGCTCTATTGATATAATGCATGTTTCTTGTGTACTTAGGAGAATGACACTTCACTTTACATTACTGCTGCTAGTTTTTCACATCTTAGCATGTGTGAAAGTGTTGACTTTCAAAATATTGTTATTGGGGTTGAGTCTAAGTCTCATATAAAACAAAGTTTGTATTGGTCTTCTTCGTAATCATAAAATATTTTTGCTAATTAACGAGTATAATTCCTAATATTTTCATCTTAATGTGTGTGTGTTTGCGGACAGCACATGCGTCTTGTCCAAATGGCCAGTTCCGTTGTGCAAATGGGCGATGCATTGCGAACCGTTGGAAATGCGATGGTGAAGATGACTGTCGTGATAATTCAGATGAGGTCAACTGCAACAAGGATACTACCCCAGTCACGTGCAAACGTAAGTATCTTGCTTAAAACTGCTATCCCATGCTCACATTTGCCCATTTTCTTGTTCAAGTGCAGTTCAAAGTTTTTGTTTGTAAAACATATTTTTTTTTTGTTTATGGGGAATGTGGCTTTGGCGAATGTTACATAATTGATAATACAAATTATTTACTGTTTTATTGAGGCAGTGCTGATGTTGGTAAGACTCCTTTTCTGTATTGTCAAGTATGGAAGAAAGGAGATAATTGGAAAGCTTTATGTTATGTATCAAATATTCAATTTCCTGTAAATTTTTTTGTTGGCTTTAAAATAGTAATGCCATTATTTTTTGGTAATTGTCCTAAGGAATGTGGGCCATGGTTTGGCATAACGGCTAAAGTTCTCAGCTCTCATCATGGCAAACCAGGTTTGATTCTTGGTGGTGTCACTCCTGGATTTTCACGCGTGGGGAATTTTGCCAGAAGTTGCCACTGGTTGATGGCTTTCTTGGAAAACTCCTGTTTCCCCTGCCCTTGCATTCCAGTACTGCTCTGTATCCACCTCGTTTCACCCTCTTAGGCTCTCAAGAACTCGCTATCAGTTGCCCAAACATATCCACTCGTAAGGAAATACACATTTTAAATTAAGTTGCATGACAATATTTACTCTTGGCATTGAGTGAACCTTACATATACACTTCAAATGTTATTTTTTATGTTTATACAGTTGCTTGCCTTTCTGCATGGTGGTTTTGATTTTTAAGTTGGCTAAAATCTTTCTTTGACGCTGTTTCCAGCGGACGAGATTAAGTGTCAGTCCAGTCAGATGTGCGTTCCTGCCCGCTGGCGCTGTGATGGGGAGCGAGACTGCATGGACAACTCAGACGAGCTGAACTGCACACAGGCCACGTGTGAAAGTTGGCAGTTTGCGGTCAGTGTACTCTTGTCTATTGTGCATTTGCATTCCCAGTCTTTTATTATTAACGTATAAAGTGAATGCAGTACAGTTAAATCTCTACAAAATAACCCCAGTAATAATAATTTCCCTGAAGCAANTCTGGGGAATGCTAGAATTAACGTATAAAGTGAATGCAGTACAGTTAAATCTCTACAAAATAACCCCAGTAATAATAATTTCCCTGAAGCAAAAATAATATTGTGGGAAACAGTAAAAAATTTGGTTAAAAATTGAAAAATTTGAAGGAAATATGCTGAAAACTAAGTTTCTTGCATTTATTTTGGTCGGTAACTATTGAAATTCTCTAGTCCTGCCGTTAGTCATGTTATTTGCCTAGCCCAGAGGTCACCTTTTGTGGCGCTGCATAATAATGAAAAACTGGGCTGAACTGCTGAAGGGAGGAATAAAGTTGACACTGCTGTGAATGAATGGATTAATTAAAAGTACGGTAGAACCCCGGAAATCCGAACTTATTGGTGCTGAGGCCTGTTCGGATTTGCGAAAATTCGGATTATCCAAAATATGTGTAAAATACACAGTGTTGGGACCGCTGTACATATGTATATATATGCCTAGTGTAACTGGTGACATTTATAAATTTGAATCTCCCGCCTTCAACTTTTTGCTGGTGATGGCGCCAGTGAAGAAGCCTCATTGGATTTATCCAGGTTTTAGTCTGTTCTGCTCAAAATGACGCAGAAGTGAGCATTGTTTATCGTGTCTGGTTTTTAAATGGTGTGCTTTTAAGTATTACCATCCATCAAACCCAAACATTGGTCCTCCGGGCCAGATAGATGCCAGTTTTATCAACATTTTGTTTGTTTACCACAAACAGTACTTTGTCTTACATTACGCGCGACCATCAGTGAACTCTTTTGTGCGCCCAACACGTCTTCGCAACAGTGATTTGGAAGCGTGTGTGTGCTAGACGATGAAAGTTTTGAAGTTTCACCTTTATCGTATATATTTTATGGCAGCTTGCAATATCATGTGCACTCGTGAGCTTTAGCCCTTGTTTATCCTGTGGTGGGATTGTTCAGGGTTCCTCTACACCTTGAAAGTCGGAGAAAGTCGGGGAATGTCGTTGTGAGTCAGTGAATTTTTTTGAATTTGGGCAAGAGTCGGTGAAAAATTAGTTCTGCATCAAAAATTGAAAGTAATGTTTTGGTGACTTTTTTCCTTCAGTTCTTCTTGGCAGTCAAGAATATGAGCTGTGGCACATTGTGAAATTATGTTTAATATTTTCACAGGGTAATGCTACAGTTGAGAGTGGTTTTTCAGTGAATAAAAGTCTTGTTGTTGAAAACCTATATAAAGGAAGTATTATTTCACAGAGGAAAGTATATGATGCAATTAGATACTACAGATCTATACAGAAGATCCATATAACGCAGATGATGTTAACATATGTAAGGAATTCTCGAAAATGCTATGGATACTATCTTCAATGTGCTAGACAAAATCAGACTGAAAAAGATCAAATGAGAGCTGAAAAACGAAAATAACAAGATAAAATAAAGAAATTGGAGGAAAAAAAGAAAAATTGTAAAATTTGGAAAGCAGAAGGAAGAAGAAGCTACATTACGTTCTTAAATATGTGTAAAGTTACATGTTTAACTTGACAAATTTGACAGTCAATAGAGGTTATGCTAATATTAGTTATCACCTTTATAGCTTGCATAGTTTTATTTATTTTTTTCTGCTCATTAACTCTTGATTTTCAAAATACTTGACTTTGCTTGTATAGTCTAATAATATTTTCTGTGTTAATTTCTTGTCAGTAACAATGTTTCTTAATGTATCTTACTGATTATATGATTACACCAACTTTTTTTACTTATTTTTCCTGATACCACAAAAAGATTTTTCTATGTTCTGTATTTAAATATAAATAAAAACTATAAAAAAAATTTAAGAGATAGGGAGAGCTGGATGGCTATGAAGATGGTAAAGGCCATTTCTTCAATTGGAAAAAGTTGGTGTAAGAGTTTTTAAAATGGTCAGGGAAAATTAAGAATGTTAGTCTTGAAAGTCAGGGTGAGAACCCTGTTGTTGTTTATGTTGAGGTTAGGTTTTGGCAATGTAGTGTGTTGTGTATTTGGCACCAAACAGCAACTGCACTTCTACCTTTTGTGTTCGACAACGTTTCTGATTTTCTCCCATTATTTTGTGGCCGTACATCATGGCAGATATCAAGGCAGCTTTGTTACGTCTTTGTTTGTCACACGATCTTGCAAAATGTGTCGTTAGCGATCCCAGGCAACGGAATCTATTTTGTGCTACTGTACATGATCTTCCTGCTGTCAAATCAAACTTCGAAGCTGGTTATCTGATGGTTGTAGTTGCTGGCGAAGGCACAGCTGACTATGATGCAGAGGCGCATGCAGCTTGTCTCGAGGACTTTGACAACATGGCTCTCCTAGAGTCGCTACATCGGAAACCACCAGGCAGTTCGTCCATTGCTTCTAACTGTAACTTACATGTTCCACTTCCGAAAATATAGCTTCCAACATTTGCTGGAGATCCCAAGCAGTGGGTAAATTTCTAAAACCTATTCTCCACACTCAATTCCAACCACCCCGTTTTAACAGCAGTTGGAAAGTTTTATCTGAAGTCTTCCGTTAAAGGGGAACCCCCTTAGGATTATTCAGGCACTCCCAATAACTGATGAAAACTTTTAAATTGCATGGAAGATGCTTATTCATCGGTTTGAAAACAAAAGGTAGATTGTTTCTCTGCATGTAGTCTCTTCGTTGTATGATCCCTTAGTTTCAAGTGACTCTCCCTCCCACATCATTGCGAAAGTTGTTGACTATATTCACTGAAAATGTAGCAGCACTTGAGGCCCTTGAGATACGTGTACATCAGTGGGATTTGGTATTGTTGCCTATGCTTTGCAAGAAGTTAGATGTACCTCTCCTGACACAGTGGGAAACGACCATGAACAGCAGTTCGCTGCCTACTTTGTCAGAGTTTGTCAGTTTCCTGCAGAAATATTGCCAGGCCCAGGAAGTTGTTTCATCATTTTGCAATGATAACTCTCCTACTCAGTCGTCAACATCAAAGTCTGCTTTGTTTGCAGTTGATCGCAAGTCAGTGAGTAGTGCACGTCAACCATTATCAAAAGTATTTACTTCTAGCTCTTCTGCACCAAGTTGTCAGTATGGTGGCAGCGAACACAGGCTGTATCAGTTCCCTCAGCTTTTAACCTTGGCCCCTAAGGAGCGCTATCAGGTCGTCAAGTCATGTCTGTGCTTAAATTGTTTGCAATCATCCCACTAATCCAAGACGTGCCCTTCAAAATCAAGTTGTCATGTTAGTGGTGCCAGACATCACATCACAATTCATTTTCCTGAAGACCGACCTTTACCACCGATTGATATGTTGTCTGCATTACTTGCACCACAGCAAGTGTCTCATTCAATGGTATCTTCCCCAGAATGTGGTGCAGGAAATTCATCTACTGTTATGTTGTCAACGGTTCTGATCTTGGACACGGCGTCAGTCCAGTTTCATCACAGAGGAATGCGCTCAGCATTGTGGATTGGTTTGACATACAACTTTATTGCCTGTGCATGGACTCTCGCAGGCACCTGTGCAAGTAGCTAAAGGTGTTGTAGAGTGCATAATCACATCAGCACCAGTCTTTGCAGATAACCCTAGACTGTCTTTGACAGCATTGTGCTGTCTAAGATTACTACATCTCTGCCTACAGCTCCCCTCAATATAAGCAGTCGGAGTCATCTGGTCCATCTACATCTTGCTGATCCCCACTTCTCTATTCCAGGAAAGGTTGACATTTTGATTGAGGCGAACCTGTTTCCTTATGTGCTTAGTGTACAGACTTTACATCAACGGGAAAACCTCCAGTTGCTATTTCCACCGTTTTTGGTTGGGTGATAATAGGCAAGGTTCCTTTTCCGGCCTATGAGAGTAGCATTTCTTTGTGAACCTGCGTGCCCACACTTCATCATGTTGTTCGGTAGTTTTGGGTAATTGAGGAGATTCTGTTGCCTACCCCTCGCAACCCTGATCATCTTAAGTTTGAAAAAGTCTTTGCGAGCACATGTTGCAGAGATGACACTGGTTGTTATAGTGTAACCCTACCTTTCAAGGACCCCTGCCCAAATTTTGGGGAATTCTGTGTTCAGGCACTTCATCTATTACACAGTCTGGAATGCATCAATTACACAGACTGGAATGCAGACTGCTCAGTTATCCACCCTGCAGGCAGCATCTTTATGGACTACTATATTGAACAGGGTCATATGTCTGGTTCTAGAGTCCCAGCTGTGCGCAACCTCTTAATACATCGTACACCATGCTGTGCATAAGCATGACAGTAAAACTACAAAGTTGCGAGAAGATTTAATGCCTCTGCTGTTTACAGTAGTGGACTCTCTTTGGATGACGGGTCGTACACTGGACCAAAACTATAGACTGATGTTGTTAACATTCTGCTTTGCTTTAGATTTTAGTCCATGGCCTTCACTGCAAATATACAGCAAATGTATAGGCAAATTATAGTCCACTAAGAGGTTCGTGATTATAAATGCGTGCTTTGGAGACAATCCCTCCATCATCCTAGCTGAATGCAGTCACGTATGAGGTGTCCTCAGCTCCATGCCTGGCCATTCGAGTATTGCAGCAGTTGGCAACAGATGAGAATGATTGTTTCCCAAAGGCAGCTGCAGTGTCATGTCTGATACATATGTTGATTATGTTGTGTTGGGAGCCTCCAGCGTAGAAGAAGCTCTTGGTTTGTAGAAAGAATTAATTGACTTGGCCAAGGCAGGTGGATTTNTTGTTTCCCAAGAGCAGCTGCAGTGTCATGTCTGATACATATGTCGATTATGTTGTGTTGGTAGCCTCCAGCATAGAAGAAGCTCTTGGTTTGTAGAAAGAATTAATTGACTTGGCCAAGGCAGGTGGATTTGATTTACAAAAGGTTGCAAGTAATGAGCATGGTCTTCTTTCATGGCTTCCATCAGAAATGATTCAGACTAATGCACCCCTCACTTTGGGCTATGATGTTGAGTGCCTACTGTCAAGATATTGGTACTGCAATGGTATGCAGCTTCCGACACTTTCNCAAGTAATGAGCATGGTCTTCTTTCATGGCTTCCATCAGAAATGATTCAGACTAATGCACCCCTCACTTTGGGCTATGATGTTGAGTGCCTACTGTCAAGATATTGGTACTGCAATGGTATGCAGCTTCCGACACTTTCTGATATACTTCCAGCCTCTCTCTTACGTGTAATGTGCTATATTGAGTATAACTCAAATATGTTAACAATATGTAAAATAATAACTATAATAACTATCATCAGTACAGACATTGTTAAAAAGTCATAAAGCTGACCTAAACATGGTTATAGGCCTAAATTGTAAACATTCATATATAATGGTTTTTTAAATATGACAGAATTGTTTGAACAGTTGAAAACAGTAAACAAAGCATTTGACATTTAAAATTTAGAATTCACATGGCAGTGTTTGTGTTTACATGCAGCGCAAGAATACGTAATTGGTAACCAAAAGTAGAACTTTAGCAGGGCTTCAGAAAAGTGCAAAGTAACAGAGAATAGAGTATAGCAATATTATGTAAAAAGTCTTTCTTGGCCAGGCTTCCACCTGCACCGGATTCTTCATTACCAATTCAGCTTCATGTTCCCGCTTCCCTCAGTTACGGTTCGGGTTCGGGTATACATCTTTAGGTCCTGGGTTGCTGTCTCAGCGGTTAGGCGTATTTTTGTGGGGAATCGGAAACACTTTTCCATACGTGATTAGTTATGAAGTTCCATGGCTTCTTGTGTACTGCTATCTGATTTAACTACTACCTTAATTAGTTACTCTTACAGTTAATTTTCCTTTTTCTTATCTATGATGTGTCTATCATCGTGACCTTAATCCATGTCCTATATTAGCTACTCTAATAATGTGCACTTTCACTGCCTAATTGAAGTTTTGTCTTTTGGCCTATTGTCTATTTTCACCCTTATTCGTGGTTCACTGAGTTGGGTCTCGGGGACAACACAGGTTCTGTTGAGACGTAGGGCTGCATGCCATGGATATGGTCACGTAAGCTTCTGGGTGGGCCGCCACTTGGTTTCTCTGTACCTGCCAACTTGGCCGTGGAGGGCAGTGCAATAGGCACGTGAAGGCAGTTCCTGCTTCTGGTTGTTGCAATTTGTGGCTTGCTGTTGGCGGCACTGTTCACACCTGAATTTCAAGCCATCAGTGTAATGGAGTTCGTCGTTCCACCCCAGGCAGTGGTACTGGAAATGACCTTGGGAGTGTGCGCACTCAATCAAGAATTGGCCCTCGCCATGGCACGAGGCAATGCAACACAGTGTTTTTTGGATGTTTGGTTCCATGTTAGTTGCGGAGGTTTCATCACCTGTGTCTACGTTATCTCCCACTTCGGACTAATTGGCTAGTAGGGTTGGGCACCATGGGGTTTTATTAGACTCCCCGAAATCCGGTATTTTTACTGGGATTTCTCCCAGCCTCATTCCTTAATCCCAGGGTTGTGCTGACATGGTACTGTTGAATTAACCTCAGTTTATTGAACTGTGGTCCCATGTTGGGGGCCACGAAAGACTCTCTATTGACGCATGATGGTCTGAAGGGCTGGGATGCATCTACCTCACTAGGCGTTTGGTTGTGTCAGGCCAGACACACACGGCTCGGAGGCAGGCTCTAATGTGGCGGAGTCTGCAAGATCTGGCGCTTGGCCTTACATCCTTAACTACATCCTTGAACAAGGTCGGACGGGTAGGCCNGTCACGTATGAGGTGTCCTCAGCTCCATGCCTGGCCATTCGAGTATTGCAGCAGTTGGCAACAGATGAGAATGATTGTTTCCCAAAGGCAGCTGCAGTGTCATGTCTGATACATATGTTGATTATGTTGTGTTGGGAGCCTCCAGCGTAGAAGAAGCTCTTGGTTTGTAGAAAGAATTAATTGACTTGGCCAAGGCAGGTGGATTTGATTTACAAAAGGTTGNTAGAAGAAGCTCTTGGTTTGTAGAAAGAATTAATTGACTTGGCCAAGGCAGGTGGATTTGATTTACAAAAGGTTGCGAGTAATAAGCATGGCCTTCTTTCATGGCTTTCATCAGAAATGATTCAGGCTAATGCACCCCTCACTTTGGGCTATGATGTTGAGTGCCTACTGTCAAGATATTGGTACTGCAATGGCATGCAGCTTCCGACACTTTCTCATATACTTCCAGCCTCTCTCTTACGTGTAATGTGCTATATTGAGTATAACTCAAATATGCTAACAATATGTAAAATAATAACTATAAGAACTATCGTCAGTACAGACATTGTTAAAAAGTCATAAAGCTGACCTAAACATGGTTATAGGCCTAAATTGTAAACATTCGTATATAATGGTTTTTTAAATATGACAGAATTGTTTGAACAGTTGAAAACAGTAAACAAAGCATTTGACATTTAAAATTTAGAATTCACATGGCAGCGTTTGTGTTTACATGCAACGGGAGAATACGTAATTGGTAACCAAAAGTAGAACTTTAGCAGGGCTTCAGAAAAGTGCAAAGTAACCGAGGATAGAGTATAGCAATATTATGTAAAAAGTCTTTCTTGGCCAGGCTTCCACCTGCACCAGATTCTTCATTACCAATGCAGCTTCATGTTCCCGATTCCCTTAGTTACGGTTTGGGTATACATTTTTAGTTCCAGAGTTGCTGTCTCAGCGGTTAGGCGTATTTTTGTGGGGAATCGGAAACACTTTTCCATGCGTGATTAGTTATGAAGTTCCATGGCTTCTTGTGTACTGCTATCTGATTTAACTACTACCTGAATTAGTTACACTTACAGTTAATTTTCCTTTTTATTATCTATGATGTGTCTATCATCGTGGCCTTAATCCATGTCCTATATTAACTACTCTAATAATGTGCACTTTCACTGCCTAATTAAGTTTTGTCTTTTGGCCTATTGTCTATTTTCACCCTTATTCGTGGTTCACTGAGTTGGGTCTCGGGGACAACACAGGTTCTGTTGAGACGTAGGGCTGCATGCCATGGATATGGTCACGTAAGCTTCTGGGTGGGCCTCCACTTGGTTTCTCTGTACCTGCCAACTTGGCCGTGGAGGGCAGTGCGATAGGTACGTGACGGCAGCTCCCGCTTCTGGTTGTTGCAATTTGTGGCTTGCTGTTGGCGGCACGGTTCACACCTGAATTTCAAGCCATCAGTGTAATGGAGTTTGTCGTTCCACCCCAGGCAGTGGTAGTGGAAATGACCTTGGAAGTGTGCGCACTCAATCAAGAATTGGCCCTCGCCATTGCACGAGGCAATGCAACACAGTGTTTTTTGGATGTTGGGTTCCATGTAGTTGCGGAGGTTTCATCACCTGTGTCTACGTTATCTCCCACTTCGGACTTATTGGCTAGTAGGGTTGGGCGTCATGGGGTTTTATTAGACTCCCCGAAATCCGGTATTTTTACTGGGATTTCTCCCAGCCTCATTTCTTAATTCCAGGGTTGTGCTGACTTGGTACTGTTGAATTAACCTCAGTTTATTGAACTGTGTCCCCATGTTGGGAGCCATGAAAGACTCTCTATTTATGCATGATGGTCTGAAGGGCTGGGATGCATCTACCTCACTAGGCTTTTGGTTGTGTCAGGTCAGACACACACTGCTCAGGGCAGGCTCTAATGTGGCGGAATCTGCAAAATCTGGTGCTTGGCCTTAACTACATCCTTGAACAAGGTCGGACGAGTAGGCCGTCGACAAGGCACGTTGTCTAGCTGAGCGAGGTGAGGCCTGTGGGCGGCTGGGGTTAGTAGGACCGCTGGCTTCCCTTGCACTTGTCTCACCTGCAGCTGATGTGCGCTCTGAGGCTGGTGTCCAGGGTTCGGTCTCCTGCCTGAACTGGTCGTTGGTGTTTGCATCTGGCGGGTGGCTGTTTTTGGATGCTGGCCGGCTGGTGTCATCCAGACGTGGCGAGTAGGTGGTGACGTCAGGCTCTATACCCAGGTCCAGGGGCAGGACATGGAGTTCGTGCTTAATGATGGGGTGGGCAGCTCCGGGGGTTTTAATCAATGGGCCAAATAGATTACGGGCGGACTGAGAGGTAAGGCCTCAACGTTCAGCAGGCAGCCTGAGCTCACTCCTGTGGGGTTAAATAGCTGAAGGCTGGTGAGGTTTGATTACCCAGCGACTGATGCTGGCGAGGACAGCAGCTATCCTCTGGTCGCTCGACTTACTTCCCCTTCTGTGGATGAGTGGCATGTACAGCGAAGGTACAACAGTTCACATCCACACTAAGCTGGCAGGCAACGATTCCCTAGCTACTTGTGTAACCCAGAAGGGATAGGTAATTCCTTGTCAGGCCTGGCACTGCTTCCCGCTTCTGACGGGTCAATACGCGGTGGATGGAGTGGGTTAACTGACAAGGGTGGTCTATTCTCTTCGTCGTGTATCTTTCTAGTGGTTGTGGCTCTATTGTACGAGTGCACTAGGTGCCCTTGTGTACCTGGTCCACAGTATGGGTGGCATTTGAATATGTGGTGTGGAGACTTACGTCCAGACTTTGTTAGGGGACAGTCCGCAGGCCTACTCTAGTGTCGTCAATCTGGTTATAAAGCCACGGTTCCCTGCTGCCTCCTTGTGGGTGACACTTACCAGGGTGGAGACTAATTTCAGTTCACTCTAGAGAAAGGATAGACTGTGGTTAGAATGTAAACAACGTGTATAACACAATGACCACTCTCCTGTGTAGATTCAATGCACTGGATAATCTATGGAAGGGAGATAAAGATAAACAAAGACAGGTGAAGGGACGTGTCGGCTTGAAGGGCATGCTTGAAGCGGGAGAGAAACAGTTTGGTAGTAGTGAAAACAACTTTGACCCTAACTGAAACCCTGTTGTCGTTAAGGGTCTGGGAAAACGAGGTTTAAGTGTTAACGGCAATGTCAATAGGGGAGGAACATCGACTCTTTGGAGCTGTGGCGCGTGTCGGACGTTGGTCGCTGTAAATCACTAGGGGTTCCTCTCATTGAGGAAGAGGGAGCATAGTCTTAGCACGACTGGTGCTAAGGCGAGCTTGCTGAGATAGATTGTCGTTGCGGCAGAGCGAGGCTATTTATACATCTGGCCGGGAGTGTGTCTCGGGTTCCTTCAGCCGTTAATTGCCTCTAGTGGGGTGGCTCCTCCCTTCATGGTCTGTGCAGCACTGGCTGTGGAACTGGAGATAATGATGAAATTTTTTATAAATAGTAAACATTTGGCTAATTTGGTTACACAGCTGATACTTTTTAGTCATTTGGAACTTACTCAATTATAAAAAGTACTAATCTGCCAAAAAGATCGGCAGGATCAGCAGAATCGGCCCAGTTCTATTTTAAAGTTTATTACACATGTTTTATCACAATTTTTTTTATTAGTATGGTTGTTTGTGTTACAGTGTACCAAAGGAAGGTGCATCTTCAAGTCGTGGTTGTGCGACGGGGACGACGACTGTGGTGATGGTAGTGATGAGAGAAACTGCACAACTAACTCTGCCATATCGACGATTGAACCACCGTCCTTGCCGACTGTAAGTTTGCTGAGCTTGCAGATTTCTTATACTGGCAAAGTTGTGTACTGCTAAGTATTTTTTCTTTCTAGTGTATGATATATACTTGAGAAGCACTTATATAAAAATGTATATGACCACATGATATTGACAATTCAGATGGGAATGTTGGGATGTTATGCACAGAAGAAAAAATCAATCTACCTCGTCATTTTCCAAGCAGCTATCGAAAACCAGCAAAAGCCTCTATCCTGGTGTTATGTCCATGCAGTCCAATTAACTGTTGATATATTGGGATCTGTACTGGCTGCTGTAACTCGAGTATAGAGGTGAAGCTGCCTTCTATGTCCACATACGTATTGGTTCTCCTCCTCAACTATTTCTGGGCTGGTCAGAAATGGAAGTGTTCCTGGGTACTGCAGATACTCGTGGTTTCAGTTCAGAGTCACACTCTCCCAGCCATCGGACATTCTATGGCCTCCTTTACATATTGATGCTCAACAGTGTGGGAGCGCCTACAGAAGTCATAATAGCTACAGCAGTTAAACAGAACAGATTTCAGAAAACGCTTTAAGTTATACTCTGTCATGTCGTTTGAAAAAATCCATCCAAAATGTAAGTTTGCGGGTAGTAGTCTAAATTTAAAAAAATCCAAGATGGCTGGGTCTGATCCCCACTAAGCCTATCAGCTCCCATAGTCTCTGTGTGTCTTGTCGTCACCTTAAGGTGCGGCTTCATCCCTTTTGCAGAAATTCTTCGTTTTTGTGTCATAATTTTGTATTTACAGTAAACACTGATAATGTACGATTATAGAAAATTTACATTTTATAAGAGTTGTTTAATATTTTTGTACATAGTTATAATTGTGTGTTATCTGCTTGTTGTAAAAAGTTGAGAACTTATTAATAAATAACTAGGGATGGGTTGAATCCTTATTTTTTCGAATCAGATTTCAAATTTTCTAAAATTCTTATTCCTATTCTAATTATGGTTCTTTCATAAAAGTACAATTACATGATTAAATTGTAGTTTTAATACATATTTTAATGTACACCTTTATTATTCATTAATTTAAGTTTAAAGTGTAATATCATAACTCAAAATAAATTGTTTACTACAAAACAAACTGGAAAATCAAAAATAATATTTTTATTACGCATGACAATATTTACCAAGATTCTTAGTTAAGATGTAAAAATATCCCACAACTTAAAATAAATGTTTATTGGCAACTAATTGACAAAAAAACCTCTGTTTTCAACTGTGCTGAATGGCTGAAAATCAATGCACATCGTTTCACATATCAAATTAGTGATTTCACCTGCACTACCATCTCCAGGTTTGAATTTTCTGTTGGCATCAAATAGAGATGGAATATTACTTAACAGAATCTTTACTGAGCTTTTGGACACTTTTGGTGGTGTTGGACTTGAAAGTAGAAATTGATGTTGTAGAAGTATAGGTTATATATAGTTTTGTAATGGATTTGCTGATATGTTTTGGTGAATGGCATTTGAATTTCATGTGATGAACCAACAATGAGTTCAAAACATTCTGGCACACTGCCACAGTGAAGAGCCTCAGATGTCACATCACTCTCTAAAGAAAGGACCTTGTGCTTTGTGTGGAAGAGTAATATTAGGTTATATGTAGTCTTTTGAGTGCCTACGTGAGATCTTTCTCTTGCAGTGTTTGTCATTTTACTGACAAGTAGTAGAATGGTTACAATCTTCGGACATAAACATCTAATGATTTAATGTTTAAAAGATAACATTTTCACACGTTTGTTGACTGTAAATTATCACACAAAATCATAAATTAGGTCCAATTTCTAATTGAAGAAATGGCGAGAAAAGAAACTATTATGGAACAACACTTTTTTTTTCCCCCCTTTTTAGTTACACATTTACTCACGTTTATACAACTGGGCTATAGACCCAAGGTTGAAAGACTCGGTATAAAGTTAAAATGTCGTATTTCTGCGACTAATAGTCACTTGTAAATTTATCTCAAAATGTGTGAGCAGAGACTACGTAGAAAACAGAACAGCAGATGCCTGTAAAACAATTCATCTTAGTTAATGAAGTCGTCCCAAAGGTTAAATTGTGAAACAACTAGAACTTTGGAAGTTACAAAGCATAGCAGATTCTTTCTCATACATTTTTTATTTACCACTTATTAATCAAATAAACTTAAATCCACATATTTTAGCTCAATCAAATCACAACACAGGCACAAAATAATTTCAGCTACGACAGAATCACTAAAAGTATATGTATTGGGAAAAAAATTATGTTGCTCGGATAAACAAACGTGGCCACGCCTGCGCAGAATCAACGAACTTACAGCACGCTCCTGCAAGTTGTACAACTATTGTTTTGAAACGTAAATAATGTCGTTACATGATGTGCTCAAAGTGAATTTATAAGCATTTAAATATGATAATAACAAGTTAAATGTTTAAAACAATTGCGTGTATATGAATCATTATACAGCGGGCTNTTGCGTGTATATGAATCATTATACAGCGGGCTGTGTTACGGTACTAAGTTTTCGTATGTAAATACTTAACAAATGTGTGGTGGCAAAAACAATGTTTAAAGTAGACACTCAAAAGAAAGCAAGTTTGTGAACTACAACTCCTAGTTGATTATGATTATCAACACTGCAATTTGTTGCAATCTTATAAAATAAATTTATTCTTTTCATTCATAGAAAATACATTTAAGATAATGTAGTTGGCCTGTCGCAAGCGTTGCTATTATGAAAATAAAAAATATGTATTTTATGTATTTATTTGGTAACTATTCCTGAAATCTCTAGAAAAGAATTGATGATTTTGATTCTGAGTAGAACTGGTGGAATCGATGCATAGAAGAATCGATACAACCCATCCCTGCAAAAAACCAACTATTGCGACACAGGATAGCTGGTATTATTTCACAGTGTTGCACTGAAATACAAACCTGAAGGAAACCACTTCAGTTATGACTGCATGGTTGNAAAGAGCATAGTCTTAGCACAACTGGTGCTAAGGCGAGCTTGCTGAGATAGATTGTCGTTGTGGCAGAACGAGGCCTTTTATACACCTGGCCGGGGGTGTGTCTCGGGTTCCTTCAGCCGTTGATTGCCTCTGGCTCCTCCCTTCATGGTCTGTGCAGCACTGGCTGTGGAACTAGAGATAATGATGAAATTTTTGTATAAATAGTAAACATTTGGCTAATTTGGTTACACAGCTGATACTTTTTAGTCATTCGGAACTTACTCAATTATAAAAAGTACTAATCAGCCAAAAAGATCGGCAGGATCAGCAAGAAATATTTGGCATCAGCAGAATCGGCCCAGTTCTATTTTAATGTTTATGATACATTTTTTAATTCCTATGTTTTGAAACATGTTTTATCACAATTTTTTTTTTACTCGTATGGTTGTTTGTGTTACAGTGTACCAAAGGAAGGTGCATCTTCAAGTCGTGGTTGTGCGACGGGGACGACGACTGTGGTGATGGTAGTGATGAGAGAAACTGCACAACTAACTCTGCCATATCGACGATTGAACCACCGTCCTTGCCGACTGTAAGTTTGCTGAGCTTGCAGATTTCTTATACTGGCAAAGTCGTGTACTGCTAAGTATTTTTTCTTTCTAGTGTATGATATATACTTGAGAAGCACTTATATAAAAATGTATATGACCACATGATATGGACAATTCAGATGGGAATGTTGGGGTGTCCTGCACAGGAGAAAAAATCAATCTACCTCGTCATTTTCCATGCTGCTATCGAAAACCAGCAAAAGCCTCTATCCTTGTGTTATGTCCATGCAGTCCAATTAACTGTTGATATATTGGGATCTGTACTGGCTGCTGTAACTCGAGTATAGAGGTGAAGCTGTCTTCTATGTCCACATACGTATTGGTTCTCCTCCTCAACTATTTCTGGGCTGGTCAGAAATGGAAGTGTTCCTGGGTACTGCAGATATTCATGGTTTCAGTTCAGAGTCACACTCTCCCAGGAATCGGACATTCTATGGCCTCCTTTACATATTGAAGCTCAACAGTGTGGGAGCGCCTACAGAAGTCATAATAGCTACAGCAGTTAAACAGAACAGATTTCAGAAAACGCTTTAAGTTATACTCTGTCATGTCGTTTGAAAAAATCCATCCAAAATGTAAGTTTGCGGGTAGTAGTCTAAATTTAAAAAAATCCAAGATGGCTGGGTGATCCCCACTAAGCCTATCAGCTCCCATAGTCTCTCAGTGTGTCTTGTCGTCACCTTAAGGTGCGGCTTCATCCCTTTTGCAGAAATTCTTCGTTTTTGTGTCATAATTTTGTATTTACAGTAAACACTGACAATGTATGATTATAGAAAATTTACATTTTATAAGTTTTTGTACATAGTTATAATTGTGTGTTATCTGCTTGTTGTAAAAAGTTGAGAACTTATTAATAAATAACTAGGGATGGGTTGAATCCTTATTTTTTCGATTCAGATTTCAAATTTTATACAATTCTGATTCCTATTCTAATTAAAAGTACAATTACATGATTAAATTGTAGTTTTAATACATATTTTAATGTACACCTTTATTATTCATTAATTTAAGTTTAAAGTGTAATATCATAACTCAAAATAAATTGTTTACCACAAAACAAACTGGAAAATCAAAAATAATATTTTTATTACGCATGACAATATTTACCAAGATTCTTAGTTAAGATGTAAAAATATCCCACAACTTAAAATAAATGTTTATTGGCAACTAATTGACAAAAAACCTCTGTTTTCAACTGTGCTGAATGGCTGAAAATCAATGCACATCGTTTCACATATCAAATTAGTGATTTCACCTGCACTACCATCTCCAGGTTTGAATTTTCTGTTGGCATCAAATAGAGATGGAAGATTACTTAACAGAATCTTTACTGAGCTTTTGGACACTTTTGGTGGTGTTGGACTTGAAAGTAGAAATTGATGTTGTAGAAGTATAGGTTATATATAGTTTTGTAATGGATTTGCTGATATGTTTTGGTGAATGGCATGTGAATTTCATGTGATGAACCAACGAGTTCAAAACATTCTGGCACACTGCCACAGTGAAGAGCCTCAGATGTCACATCGCTCTCTAAAGAAAGGACCTTGTGCTTTGTGTGGAAGAGTAATATTAGGTTATATGTAGTCTTTTGAGTGCCTACGCGAGATCTTTCTCTTGCAGTGATTGCATACTGCAAATTTGTCATTTTACTGACAAGTAGTAGAATGGTTACAATCTTCGGACATAAATATCTAATGATTTAATGTCAAAAGATAACATTTTCACACGTTTGTTGACTGTAAATTATCACACAAAATCAATAATTAGGTCCAATTTCTAATTGAAGAAATGGCGAGAAAAGAAACTATTATGGAACGACAACTTTTTTTTTTTGCCCCTTTTTAGTTACACATTTATACACGTTCATACAACTGGGCTATAGACACAAGGTTGAAAGACTCGGTATAAAGTTAAAATGTCGTATTTCTGCGACTAATAGTCACTTCTAAATTTATCTCAAAATGTGTGAGCAGAGACTACGTAGAAAACAGAACAGCAGATGCCTGTAAAACAATTCATCTTAGTTAATGAAGTCGTCCCAAAGGTTAAATTGTGAAACAACTAGAACTTTGGAAGTTACGAAGCATAGCAGATTCTTTCTCATACATTTTTTATTTGCTACTTATTAATCAAATAAACTTAAATCCACATATTTTAGCTCAATCAAATTACAACACAGGCACAAAAAAATTTCAGCTATGACAGAATCACTAAAAGTATGTATTGGGAAAAAAATTATTTTGCTCGGATAAACAAACGTGGCCACGCCTGCGCAGAATCAACGAAATTACAGCACGCTCCTGCAAGTTGTACAACTATTGTTTTGAAACGTAAATAATGTCGTTACATGATGTGCTCAAAGTGAATTTATAAGCATTTAAATATGATAATAACAAGTTAAATGTTTAAAACAATCGCGTGTATATGAATCATCATACAGCGGGCTGTGTTACGGTACTAAGTTTTCGTAAGTAAATACTTAACAAATGTGTGGTGGCAAAAACAATGTTTAAAGTAGACACTCAAAAGAAAGCAAGTTTGTGAACTACAACTCCTAGTTGATTATGATTATCAACACTGCAATTTATTGCAATCTTATAAAATAAATTTATTCTTTTCATTCATAGAAAATACATTTAAGATAATGTAGTTGGCCTGTCGCAAGCGTTGCTATTATGAAAATAAAAAATATGTATTTTACGTATTTATTTGGTAACTATTCCTGAAATCTCTAGAAAAGAATTGATGATTTTGATTCTGAGTAGAACTGGTGGAATCGACGCATAGAAGAATCGATACAACCCATCCCTGTAAAAAACCAACTATTGCAACACAGGAAAGCTGGTATTATTTCACAGTGTTGCACTGAAATACAAACCTGAAAGAAACCACTTCAGTTATGACTGCATGGTTGCNAGCTGGTATTATTTCACAGTGTTGCACTGAAATACAAACCTGAAAGAAACCACTTCAGTTATGACTGCATGGTTGCATGCACAGTTCAATCAATTTTAGACTTTAATCATAATTTAGTGTATCAGAATTGTTGTGTATGTTGAATAATATACAGTATTACGTACATTGTGTGTGTCACAATTACGTATATTACATATTGTAATAATGTTTGTTAAGGTTGCAAGTAGGTCGCTAGGCTACCAAAAAATATATATAAAAGGACAGGAATTAAAGTACTACACTGTGAGTACTTGAATTCCTGTCCTTTTATACATATTGTAGTAAGTGTAACAGTTGCATACATGTATGTACATCAGAGTCATACAATTTAGTTTGTCAAGTACGCAGCGTGGCTTAGCTATGAGTTNTACATGTATGTACATCAGAGTCATACAATTTAGTTTGTCAAGTACGCAGCGTGGCTTAGCTATGAGTTGTTTGAATCCATTATAAATACCATTCTCTTCCAGAGACTCTTTATGTATAGCGTTGACACAAAATGCAACTAACAGCAGCCCACACATTTATCCAGGAGACAAATTGCTAGTATGCAACATAGCATCAAGTTTTGTTTAACTGCTGTCTGAAATATGAAGCTGTTTCTTATTTCTGCTTTTTGTTTTAAGGCTTAAATTGTGATGGGTTATTGTTTACACCTCCCTGTCAAGGATAAGCTTGTTAAATGATGAACAAATTGTTACATATTGATAGTGTTTTGATTTTACATTTTTGATGTTGCTAATTTTGCAACAACACGCACTTTTCTTGTCCGTTTCCACATTCGCACACAACCCACATAAATACGTACCACTTTTGCCTGTTGGATAGTCCTGCCGTATGTGGAATATTATTGTCGCTGTCACTGCTTGAGGAATGATCAGCATCTCTTTATCTGGCTGAAACTGGTGAGGCTCAATGCGGACAGCTAGTGCTAGTCTCAGACTGTCAGTGTAGTGGGCGAGCAGTGCAGTCAGTGGAGTTCTAGCAGAGTGCTTGGCCACAGCCTTAAATTTCGTGCTTCACTATCCTGCCAATTTGAAAGCCACATAACTTACGAACNGCTTCACTATCCTGCCAATTTGAAAGCCACACATACAGCACATGTGGCTGAAGTTTTTTTCCAAAATGGTTTGCGTTAAACAATTTTCTTGAATAAGACTATGATAAAATTAGTGTTTCTTAACCTCACAGCTGCTTGAAATATTTCTTTTGCTATCTGCTTTTTAATGCACAGATGTTTAAGAGTTAGAAAATTTTTAAAATATCCATCTTTCTTATGATTCCACAGTTCCACTTGACCAACACATGAAGGTGATCAGGCCTATGTCAGTGTTAAATTAATGTATGACAGAAGAATACACAATAAGTATACAAGTTGGTCAGAGCTTCCAAACTGACTATGTGTAGCAGTAAAACAATTATTTGTGAAGTAACACTATGACATAAATTTTAATCATAGATTCTACTGTAACAAGACAAGAATAAATTTTCTTGTATTCATTCCAAGTTTGTAAATTTTGTCTAGACTGTGTGAATTTTATTTCAATTTTCATTGCAGGGTATTTGCAGTTCATATATGTTCAAATGCAATAATTCCAAATGCGTACCATATTGGTGGAAATGTGATTCTGTCGACGACTGCGGAGACTCCTCTGATGAAATAGGGTGTGCGAACACTGCTGTCACAAAGCCATCGCCACACGCCTCCACTCCAGCTCCGAAGACATGCTTGGAAAACCAGTTCAGCTGCCTCTCTGGTAATTATGTTTTTATAGTTATACGTATTTGTGAATGATAGAATTATTTGTATGACACTATTGTTACTAATAAATGCACATAATTCTTTATTCACTGCATTGTGTTAATTGCCTGTAATTTGAATATTATTCGGTGATAAGAAGAGTAGGTTTATTGTATAGGGCCGTGGTGCGGGAACGCCAAAATCTACTGAGCGTTGCCACAGAATTTGTATTGTGAGGCTGGCTGCGGGCGTGTTCAGATGTGCTTGTGAACTGAATCAGTGGTTCACATCCAGTATGCGTTCTGCATATCGAGTCTGGTATACAGTATGTATTAAAATCATTGTGTTATTTTGTTCTGAACATTATTTAATTACCTTACTGTAGTGTGCATATGCTTCAGTGCATTATTTCACAAATGCAACCAAAATTTACTACATTTCAGTAGTTATGTGTAAGGGTCTGATGGATGATCATTTCGAAAAGCATACTAGATGGGAACATTCAATAGTGACTTGTCACTGCAGTTTGTATTGTTTGGATGAGGGAATAACACACCAAAGAGAATCAAACACCAGTCCAGTACCCTGGAAGGAAATTTTGTAGACCTAAAAAGTCCCAGATTTGGTTGGGAATNAAGAGAATCAAACACCAGTCCAGTACCCTGGAAGGAAATTTTGTAGACCTAAAAAGTCCCAGATTTGGTTGGGAATCGAACCAAGGACCTCCCACTCGCCAGTTAGGTTAAATGGCCAAGTGGTCCAAGCTAATGTAATTACTACCATATTTACTCTGTTCCAAACCAAAACTTTTTTTCAGAAATTTTTTTTGAAAAATAAGGGTGCACCTTAGAATTAAGTACCATCAATTTTTTTGCTCAAAAGACATTTTTAGTGTGACTGTACTATATGTTTGAATAATTATTTCTAGTAACTACAGCCGTGCCATCAATAGTATACATACTGTCTAAATTTTAAAAAAAGGTATATAAGTTTAAAAAAAATTACATGAAGGTCCAGAATAGAATGATTAAAGTAAAGTGTACGTACGACATGACATTGGTCACAGAAGCTATTTGTTCTACAGGCAGAATCGTGTGCAATACATGAAATATTGTTTTTCATGTAACAAAACGTATTGCATTCATTCTCCATAACAAAAAAAAACATTCTCCAAAAACAAAGGAAATTTCCATGGTAGCAGATTGGATGGATATCTTACTGTCTTTACAAAAAGAAGATCTAGGGTGACTTACGGTATCTTTACCTGCAATGAACTGCACAGCTTTCTAGAGGGCAACCTAGCAACTGCACGTGGCGTTACAGCACAGCTATGTTGTGGATCACGCAGCAACTACATGCTGACGAAACAGTGCATCCATCGATTGTATTGCACCCACTAACTGCCATACCTACTAAGGGTAAATTAGTTAGAGTAAGGAAATCAGTTTCAGAAATTGACCAGCTTGTGCCATGTTTAGGAGGGGATATGAAAACAGTACAGTGTTCTTCATGCATTGAAAATTACAAGAAAGAGGTTGCCTTACTTAATTAAATCCTTTGTTATTTATTATCTTGCATGTAAGGAGCACTTACTACAACAAACTCCAAGAAATGAGTTTCAAAATTTAAAAACTCATATAATTCGTCATTTGCAATCAATAGCACACCTGTGGTGTGTTAATGTGTTTTAAACCCTCAGAAAACAAAATTTCAACAATGTAGGAGAAGCATAAAGAAATAACATTTTGTGTTGTAACAGCTGCCTAGAAAGCTATTAAAAAAAGGCAAGTAGGGCATTTTTTTTAAATGTATGTTAAGTTCAAAACTGCTTAAATGATGCTGATATTGGATTACTTAATCATTCCAGAGAATTTTTCAGGGCTTATAGAAAAATATTTTTTTCCACCAAGCAAGGCAAGTATCCGGACACCCACTTAAAAATGAAGTAAAAGTTTGGGCCATCCTCCATCTGGAACACTGGCAATTAATGCGGTGTTGGCCCACCCTTAGCATTGATGACAGCCTGCAATCTCGCAGGCATACTTTGTCAGGTGGCGGAAGATTTCTNTCAGTCAGGTGGTGGAAGGTTTCTTGAGGAATGGCAGCCCGTTCCTTGCAGAGCGCCAAAATGAGAAGAGGTATTGTGTGTCAGTGTGGTCTAGCACGAAGTCAGCGTTCCTAAACATCTCAGAGATGTTCATTCAGATTCAAATCAGGACTCTGCACATGTCATTCCATTAGTGGTGGGACGTTGTTGTCGTCAAAGTACTCCCTCACATGCCCTGCAGTATGGACAGGCGCTTGGTCATGTTGAAAGATAATGGTTATGCCTGAACTGGTCTTCTATAGTAAGCTACATGAAATCGGCTAAAAAAAGTACCGTATTTTATTGCATATAAGTTGCACATTTTATTTTAAAAAATTTATTGAAAACTCGGGGTTTGACCTATAAGTGAGAAAAATTAACTGCTTTCTCTAACCCCGCACTAACTTTTCATTTACTCAGAATTCACGGCCCGCGGTTTCAATTTCCAAACTCTTCAGCGAACAAATTACTTTTCATTTTGGAACCCTGCAGTGTATGTACTTTGCTTTTCCATCAAGAAACTGTCGCACTTCTTCACTGCCACAACATCAAAACAACACTACGTGCGGCGCAAAGACGATATAAGAGAAAGACGTGCAAGTCACGGCTAACATTTGGTACTCGAGGACCAACGCTAATGTGCTGCTATCTCTGTACACTCCACAGAAAGCTTTAGAAAATATTTGATTGCCTGTTATTTTGCAAGAATCAATTCTTTTTATTTCATTTGATTCTTTTAAAATTTCTTTTTCTGTTAAGGATTGCGAAGGGAACTACGTAACGGAAATATTCAAATGTCTTTCTATATTTTGCACATTTATTTAAAACTTACAAAGATAAACTGCAGAAATATTGGTTAGATTTTTGCTTTTAACATAAATCGTTAGAAATACTTAAAATATATAAAATGAATGCTCAATAAAATTTTCCTCGTAAAAATATCACTTCAAATTAAATTACATCTTTATAAGTTATTTATTTTTTCCAATAAATATATAAACTCCGGCAGTCAAGGCTGCATCTCGAGCGCTATATCAGTACATTCCAAACTAACTACGTCCAACAAACTTGCGGCGCACTGTGTCTGCGCTGTACGCTTGGCAACACCGCTTGCTTGCAAGGACACAGGTGCCACACGACCTTCGCCAAGGTCGCTTGCATCAGCCACCCGTGGCGCAGGCCGTGTTGTACAGGATTTACAACGATGAGCGCAACCTATAAACAATAAATGTTTTTTTTTTTTTAATGCCATTTGAAAATAATGGTGCAACCTATAAGCGCAGGCGACTTATATGCAATAAAATACGGTAAACTTGTGCCTTGACAGTGCCACGTAAAGAAAGAAAGGGGCCAAGCCCCCTTTAAGAGAAACATGACTACACTGTAACTCCACCACCCCAGAATTAAACAATCGGCATTATACAGACTAGTAGATGTTGTTCACCAGGCATTCACCACACCCACACCCTATTATCGGATCTTCACTCGACATAATGGTTTTCCACTGTTCCATTATCCAGTTTCAATGCTCCTTATACTACGCGAGGCGGTGTTTGGCATTTGCATGCATAATGTGTGGCTTATGGGCAGCTGTGCAGCCATGGAATACAATTTTCCACAACTCTCGCTAAACAGTAATGGTGTTTTGAGTAGGTCCTGAAGCAGGTAGGAATTCCCTTGTGACAGTGGCGATGGACGATTGACAATTATGTTGTACGACCCTCTTCAACACTTGACTGTCTAGTGGTCAAGGTGGGGGGTTGTCCTGCATGCTTTTGGATTGTACACGTCCCTTTATGGTTCCATTTCACTATAACATCGAAAACAGTGGACTTAGGGATATTTAGGAGGGTAGAAATCTCATGTGCAGACCTCTTACACAAGTAGCACCTGACTGCATTGAAAGTCTGTGATTTAAGTTCCTCAGACCATCCCATTCTGCTGTCTTGCTCTGTCTGCTGACTATTGCAATTGCTGACCATGTTTTGCAGGGTGTCCAGATATTTTTAATCATTTAGTGTATGCAAATTCTTAAGTACGGTTAATCCCATGACTAACCATCTCCTTCTTGTATCCGTTACAGTAGACAAAATTACACTGAACATATAAAATAACTTGTGTGATTACTTTTGTAGATGGTGTTCAGACTTTGATTGTGACTGTCTAACATGTATCTACATGTGGCACCTCCCTAGGAGATGTACTTGTTGGAAAATTGCAAATTGCTTTTCAAAATACAAATATTACAATGAAAGAGCTCTTGAAGAGTATAGCTTTATATAGCCAATATTTTGGTCTTAAGTGTTGAAAAAACTGGCTAGTCTCTAAAAAAATTAGAATGGTGAATTTTTACTTTTCATGTGGGACTTACCTCATAGGTCGTAATGTATGTTGAGTGATGTTCGTAAAGTGCAATTTTTTGTGTGGATCAGTAATCAAGCTGAAGTACAAGGTAGTCTAATTAAAAATTAAAATTGGGGCATTGGATATGAGCAACTGATAGAGTTAACTGAAAAAATCAAAGTGGCCTTATTGAATCCTAAATACTTTCAGGACAATAAATTTGTACAAAGTGCGGAAATATTTCAAGTTATTTTTTACTGGTTTTCAAAGGAAATACACTGAATCTATGTGAAAATGTCATGATACTGATGCGAAAGTCTACTAATCTGGATTGAGAAAATTTTCTAAGCCTAACTTTATATTTAAGGTGCTGATATGGTTGGCATTGGCTATAATAAAACTTAGTTGTATTTGTTGGAATATGAATGTCTGTGTTTGGACAATTTTTGATTACTTTGATTCTGTTGACGCGCCATGGGCGATGCAATGTCATTATTCCGATCTAACCTAGCCACAGCCTTGGACCCTCCCAAGAAGAGCATTATGCCCTACACGCCACAGGCGCCTCTGCTGATGTGATGCCCAGTGTTTGCTTCTGGGCCAGCTGCCATCGCCTGCTGGTTGACAACCCACATCATGCTTCGGCACACGCCTACCCCTCTGGCCGCTGGCCGCACAGGGGAATGCAGCCCAGCCTTCGGCCATCTCTGCCACTGCCTCGCTCTCCACCTTCCACACCCATGTGCAGGCCTTGTGCTTAAAGTATAAATAGGACCCGGGGTCCTTTGTTTGGGGCTGATTCACACAGCTCCATTTGCAGAACGTCACACTGCCCGGCCGTGTCCCAAAGCCTTCTACTTCCCCAACTCTGGCTGACTACTGCAGCTCCAGTTGCAGAACGTCATTGTGCCTGGATGCCTAGCGAAGCCATAAAGGTCTCGCGTCTACACATCTATCTAGCCACGTTTCTTTTGCTCACTAGTCAAAGTATCGCTCCCCCCACTCCCGTTACCACATATTCAGAGACTGACAAGTAACCTCAGGTGGCAAACCTAGGTTCAGTCCCTCAGTCCCTAATCAGATTACAATCTAGATATGTGTGTTTCACTGTTTCTGCAATAAACAGACATATTATGAATTGGTTGCATTTGTCACAAACACACTGCAATTTTAGCGCTGTCTCTCCCGCTGCCTTCCACTTTGACCTAGTGGTCTGCTAACACACTTCCAGGAGTGGGCACGTGCCACCCATCCCCCTCTCTCTTTCTCGCCCTTCAGTCGTTTACCAAAGGGAGCTCCGACTTCGGGTGTTACCCAGTTTGCTGACTGGCTAGTACTTGCGAAAATTAAGTCACATGAAAGAAACAACTGACAGCCTAAATGTGTTTAAACAGTAAATTTGTCTATAGTCCGTTCAGGGTTACTTGCAACTTTTTTGAAGTCCTGCTAAAGGTCTACTTTCAGGCTATTACTCTGCCGAAGTCTAGAAAATTACACCAAAGGGACAACACACCACATTCGTGTGCACTCACTTCAATAATATTTTATGCGATAACTTTTTTTATTTAAGCATTACCAACACACTGTTTTTATTTCTCTCTGTTTTTATTCATATTAATTATAAATGAAAAATATAAGTGAAAATGGCAATTTACCCAAAAATAAGATACTTTTATGATAACACAATTATAGAACGTTAGTGATATTTAGGAAACAACCAAACATGTCGTACTTGGGGTGGTTTTTCAAAGATTTGATTTTAAAAATGTGACGATACCACGAATAGACTATACTAACCACAGGCAGTGGGGCATACCATTTTCACTGCACTTATGATCATCTACGAAACTGACCACCCAGAAATTCTTTGTGTACAAATGTTACATTTGTTTTTCAAGGGTAGGCCAACATGTGCAGAATTATTCAAGCTTCATAAATAGAAAATTTTCTCAACAGAACTTAAGTTAAAAGTGTTGCAGGGTGTGCAAGTATCACAGTGCCATAGGCTTGAACTTGGCTTGAACATTGGCTATCAACATAGCAGCTCATAGAGGGCAGTAGCGGGCACGCTTCTCGATGCAGCAACCTCTTCGCTTTTCTGAACTCCCTGCTCCTTGGTGTCGTCTGCTGGGCCCGGCTTTGGCCGGGCTGGGGCGAGTGTGTGGCTGCTCTCCTTCCTTTACCACCGGGCTCGTCAGGTCGGGCACTCCTAGCAGTAGCGGATGTGATCGCTTCGGCAGTTCAATTGGGGAAGTGTGGTGACTGTGTGCCTGGTGGCGGCGGGGCGCAGGTGGGTGTTGAACAATGTGGGGTAGGACTGTGCAACTTTTTTTTTTCAAAATTTTTGCTTTGGTGGCGCTTTCTAAATTCCTTTTTGATTACCTTTTTCACAAACGTACACGCTTTAAGCTTGTGTNCTTTTTTTTTTCAAAATTTTTGCTTTGGTGGCGCTTTCTAAATTCCTTTTTGATTACCTTTTTCACAAACGTACACGCTTTAAGCTTGTGTTCTGAGCCCTCGCGGCTGTTAGTCAATTGCTATAGNGCACGCTTCTCGATGCAGCAACCTCTTCGCTTTTCTGAACTCCCTGCTCCTTGGTGTCGTCTGCTGGGCCCGGCTTTGGCCGGGCTGGGGCGAGTGTGTGGCTGTTCTCCTTCCTTTACCACCGGGCTCGTCAGGTCGGGCACTCCTAGCAGTAGCGGATGTGATCGCTTCGGCAGTTCAATTGGGGAAGTGTGGTGACTGTGTGCCTGGTGGCGGCGGGGCGCAGGTGGGTGTTGAACAATGTGGGGTAGGACTGTGCAACTTTTTTTTTTCAAAATTTTTGCTTTGGTGGCGCTTTCTAAATTCCTTTTCGATTACCTTTTTCACAAACGTACACGCTTTAAGCTTGTGTTCTGAGCCCTCGCGGCTGTTAGTCAATTGCTATAGTTGGAATTACGACGAGCTGTTGTGAAGTTACATTGAACCCGAGTGGATAACGCGTGATTGCTTGCTTGAATCACTTCCCTGCCTCCCTTAATGGAGAAAAATGAGGTTCGTGGCTGCTTGAATTTTGGCCATTGTGATTGGTGTCGGCTGTGCCCTCTTCGCAGATGCATTCGCAACTAATACACGCGTGAATTTGTGATAGTCCAATGATGAAATATGTCATGAATGTGGCCTTCGTTTTTAATAGTTAGTTTTGCATAGTCTTTTGTGCCGCCAACCACACTGTGCATCTGTGAGTTGGTTTGGTCATTTTGTGGTGCTTGTAAAATGTATACAGTTTTAGTTTCAATAATTTGGGTGCATGCGCTACAGAGGCGACGTTGTTGTAACGTCGCAAGGTAGTGTATTTTTGAGAGTGTCGATACTTTTGGGTTATAACATGCATACGTAATTTTTGTGGTGCTTTAAGATAAGATTCGTATTGGGAATTGTAAAGAACTCTTGTCTGACGTCTCTTTTTGTTCAAGGGTTTTGCTGCCTTATGGTGGCAGTCTGGTTTACAGCAATGGTAATTCCCCGTGGGAAATTTAATATTTTATCCCAGCAGTTGTTATGTGTACCTGTTACTGCGCACTGTATTCACTGTTGCTGATTTTATGCCTTTACTTATTAAAGGAGATTGTTTACAATTTGGGGGGCTTTACGCCCTACGCCTCCATTAAAGTTGTAGAACATACTTTTGCATTTTTGGTTCATTTTTGCCCTATTCCTCCTTTTGCTTATGTTGACATTGTTTGTATATTCTTGGTTCGTCACACATTACCACCTCGGCAGCACGTCACTACGTGGGTCGGAGCGGCAGTACAGTGTTTCACAATTTTTTCTTATTTTCTTGCAGGTACATGTATTTCAGCATCATATGTATGTGATGGCATGAAAGACTGCGAGAATGGAGAGGATGAGGAGCATTGCCAGCCTCGTCAAAAGTGCAGCGGAGAAGAGTTCATGTGTAGAAATGATGGTAACTGCATCCCGGTCTACAAGTTCTGTGATGGAAACCCTGACTGCCCGGACAGATCGGATGAGGCCCTATGTCAGTGGTCCGGTGAGTTGTGCTGGAGTTGAGTCGCCCAAAACTTATAGCCACACAAGTTGTTGGGTGCTGTAGTGAGAGGAAAACTTAGCTAACATCTTTTGTGTTTTGTAGTTCTTAGTTGTGAGACATTGCAATTTTGAACATCATGTTGTTTTGATAGAAGTGGAAAATTTTGCTTGTATGGAAATAACATTCAAATTATTGTAACTTGTGAACTTTTTTCAACAAAAGAAGAAAATGCAATAAATGAGTCTTTGTTCATACTGGTGTGAGTAATAGTTTGTATGCTCAGTTGTCATTGCTTAACATGTTTTAATTTGATTCTAAAAGTAATAACTGGTTTAAAAATTTGTTTTTTGGTATTGCATTAGTTTGTGAATTTTTGGCTGTATCCCGACATTCGGGCACCCTCCTATCGAGTGAATGAGTGAGTGTGTGTGTGTGTGTGTGCATGATAATGTGTGTGTGTGAGAGAGAGTGATGAGGTTTGGGCGTCTCTTGGCAGCGAGTCGAATATGTTTTGTTTTATATGACAAAAGGTGGTGCGACACCTGCCTTCCCAAGCTGTCAGAATGGATATTTCTCTTGCGACGTGAAGCAGTGCTTGCCGTTGTCGAAGATGTGCGATGGTCATCACGATTGTGAGGACGGTTTCGACGAAGGTTCGAACTGCAGCAACGGCACTTACCACAGAGTTTACCAGGTGTGTGCAGAAAACTCAGCATTACACTATTGTTACTTGAAAGATGCTGGTGTCGGTTTTCAAGAACATAATTAGGGGAACCTCAGCTACAATAAGCACGTTTGTTCAAAGGAAAAGAAGGTGGGGGCAGATTAATACTGCATTTAATCGAGTGGTTCTGAAAATATTATTCCCAGTAATTTTTAGTTCTCAATACTCGATTCTCATACACTTGACAATTAAAAACCTATTTCTGAAATCCAGATATTTTTCTTGTATAAGGGAGAGTTTGTTCAAATAAAAACATAAATACGTTGTTTCAGTAGATATGCTGTACACATCCTGAAAGTTACTTTCAACAAAGAACAATAACAACAACCAAAATCACAGTGTTTGCAGCATTCGGAAATTGGCATGTTCACTGCATGAATTACAGTCGAGCCCCGATGTAAAGAACATTTAGGTAATGAAAACAGCAATCTAAAGTAAAGGTTTTCAGAAACCATCACAAAAATTCCAAAAATTTATGAAAATAATAAAATATCCTTGCTAATATGGAATAAATTGCAATGAAAACTTANCGTTGAGTCGCCCAAAACTTATAGCCACACAAGTTGTTGGGTGCTGTAGTGAGAGGAAAACTTAGCTAACATCTTTCGTGTTTTGTAGTTCTTAGTTGTGAGACATTGCAATTTTGAACATCATGTTGTTTTGATAGAACAGTGGAAAATTTTGTATGGAAATAACATTCAAATTATTGTAACTTGTAAACTTTTTTCAACAAAAGAAGAAAATGCAATAAATGAGTCTTTGTTCATACTGGTGTGAGTAATAGTTTGTATGCNGAACTTTTTTCAACAAAAGAAGAAAATGCAATAAATGAGTCTTTGTTCATACTGGTGTGAGTAATAGTTTGTATGCTCAGTTGTCATTGCTTAACATGTTTTAATTTGATTCTAAAAGTAATAACTGGTTTAAAAATTTGTTTTTTGGTATTGCATTAGTTTGTGAATTTTTGGCTGTATCCCGACATTCGGGCACCCTCCTATCGAGTGAATGAGTGAGTGTGTGTGTGTGTGTGTGCATGATAATGTGTGTGTGTGAGAGAGAGTGATGAGGTTTGGGCGTCTCTTGGCAGCGAGTCGAATATGTTTTGTTTTATATGACAAAAGGTGGTGCGACACCTGCCTTCCCAAGCTGTCAGAATGGATATTTCTCTTGCGACGTGAAGCAGTGCTTGCCGTTGTCGAAGATGTGCGATGGTCATCACGATTGTGAGGACGGTTTCGACGAAGGTTCGAACTGCAGCAACGGCACTTACCACAGAGTTTACCAGGTGTGTGCAGAAAACTCAGCATTACACTATTGTTACTTGAAAGNTGCAGCAACGGCACTTACCACAGAGTTTACCAGGTGTGTGCAGAAAACTCAGCATTACACTATTGTTACTTGAAAGGTGCTGGTGTCTGTTTTCAAGAACATAATTAGGGGAACCTCAGCTACAATAAGCACGTTTGTTCAAAGGAAAAGAAGGTGGGGGCAGATTAATACTGCATTTAATCGAGTAGTTCTGAAAATATTATTCCCAGTAATTTTTAGTTCTCAATACTCGATTCTCATACACTTGACAATTAAAAACCTATTTCTGAAATCCAGATATTTTTCTTGTATGAGGGAGGGTTCGTGCAAATAAAATGTTTTTCTTGTATAAGGGAGAGTTTGTTCAAATAAAAACATAAATACGTTGTTTCAGTAGATATGCTGTACACATCCTGAAAGTTACTTTCAACAAAGAACAATAACAACAACCAAAATCACAGTGTTTGCAGCATTCGGAAATTGGCATGTTCACCGCATGAATTACAGTCGAGCCCCGATGTAAGGAACATGTAGGTAATGAAAACAGCAATCTAAAGTAAAGGTTTTCAGGAACTGTCACAAAAATTCCAAAAATTTATGAAAATAATAAAATATCCTTGCTAATATGGAATAAATTGCAATGAAAACTTAATAAAAATACATTCACTGGTGTATGGCAATGAAATGTAGGTATTTCTCAGTAGGTACCGTTAAATCATCCGCTAAAAAACAAACAAAAAAATGTGTTAAATTTTGTTTAAAACTTCAGCGAGGGTGATAAGAGTTGACCGCGCACATGCCTAGCGAGTTCGACTTTGCGCGATACTTGACATAGCCCCTGCCTCCCCATCTTGGCCATCCATCCTCGCACGCCTAGCTGCCTGCTCTCCCCTAGCGCCTTGCTGCCATCCAAACACGTGCACATAGCAACAGCGGTAGCCAATAGCAGTGCGGGTTACAAACATTCCCCTTTCCCTCCCATGAGCACCTTTCATCTTGCGACCATGCCGCATGCAATGTCTTTATTCTTTGCATGTAGTGTTTGATACGTTTTTCAATAGTGCTGTTATAACTTTGATTTTTGGCTTTTCTTCTTGGATTTTGACTACGGATTGTGACTGGAATTGACTGTGTTGCACGTTAACGACCTGCTTACGCCATTTTTTAATGGAATATAATTTTATTTATGGTTTTGGATACAACACATTATGTCAACAATAGCGCCAGCAGCGCCCATTTCTGCTGCAACCTGCCTCGCTTCTCTGTCCACACCTGTTGTAGATGCTCTTGAAGTAGGTAACACCCTTCACACCAGCTGTGTGCATGCCTGTCAGCTGACTTTAAGTGTGTTGCTACGAGCCATCAGTGTGTTGGATAAATAAAGGTATGATTGTGGTGCAGCGTTCGAACAATTGTTTATGTTTATTTATTTATTTAATTTTAGTGAGAAAGTTGGCCTTTGCACTGGCTAAAAATGTACGTTAACTTTTTGTGGCGATAGGAGGAGGTTCACGGCCTTGTGAGATGTATATTTCTATCTGAAAGACTTCTTCTTATTGAAATAAGTTCGTGTTTTGTTAATAAATAGTCTAATTTTTGTACAAAAAGGCTTTTGGAAATGGATTTCGCACTTGTTAAAAGTTAGGTGGCACACACTGTTTAAATGTATTTTCGTTAACTACAGATTGTTTATGGTTTTGTGTGGTACTATTTCTAGGGTTTAAAAATTTTCACGAACCGCGAAATAATGTGAAATATTGAGAAATTATATTCATTCCCAAAATTCTGTAATAATTCATGTAGTTCGCGAAACATTGACAAAATTGCTTGTTTAAGTGTATCTTAAACCACAGTGGGTGCTTCTCTTACCATGAAAACTCTTACAAACATCAATGTTTTTCAATTTTCCATTTGTTATACACCCATTTCATTTAATTTACTTCACATACGTGCGGATAACAAAACTATTTGCGTGGTGATCACGTTGTTAACTATAAAAACAAAAACAAAATATTACGTTACGAGAACGATTCTAATTGATTGGTAGCAAGGTCGAAAGATTATTGTTACACTTACGATTCTATATATATATATATATAACAGTAACCATTTTTGGCATTCTTAATTGGTTTTGCAACATAAGCAGCTGAGTACAATCACCACCCTCGCTCAACAGTTCTAAATGCTGTATTTGCTAGTTGTCAACAATCTAACCACAAAGCATAGAAGATGAAAAAAGTCTGTAATGTTTACAAATACCACGGAAATATTTGGTGCATAATTATTACATTCGACAAAAAAAATTTCATCTGTGTTATATATACATACTATATCCTTTCGTCCTAGCACAACATTTTTGGTTAGAGATGTTCGTTTATAAATAAAATACATGGCATGATTCTGCCAGTGAATGAGTATGATAGCAATTTGTCTATATATATTGTCTCTGACAGACACATTAAAACCTTGCCAGACAATGACGTCAGTCACCTGACGTCACGCGTCAAGTGTTTTTGTGGCACCCAACTTCAGCCACGCCGCTTTGTTAATTAGTTAATAAAGCAGAACCATGCCAGCACGGCCCCAAAAACCTGTAAATCTGTCTGGGAGTCAAACCGAAACAAGCCAGACTTCTGGGAGTCTATAAACACCCCGTGGCGCTCAATTGTAACTATCAGAGATGTCCAAATCAAATTTTATCCTTGCTGACGAAGGCGAAGCCGCTTTTGCAATGTATTAATCATTGACAGCGAATCCGTGAGGTGCAATTTACCCACATGCCCCAGAGCGGGCGATAATTTCAATAGTTGCGCACACTGCCAGAATAAATTTTACTATCTATGTTTGGGGTAGAATGATGAGCCTCATTACGCGGACGGGCTGGAATACTTCTGTAATGAATGTTGGACCCGCCAGACTGCTAATTGTAGCTAGACTCGCTTGCGCCGGACAAGGGATAAACACTGTAAGATGTATTGTACGTGCACAAACGTTAACATCACGCATGCATAGGCTGGCCAGATGAAAAAATCACGAGACCAGGCGTAGTATACAGGTGTGAGGTTTGCAGACATGCGGAAGAATACAGACCAAATAATTCCGGCACTCACCACAGCACAATGACCAACCGGTGTAGCGATGAGCCTCAACTCCCAGAGGACCCGCTAACATGATACTGGGCGGGGGACGTCAGAGGACAAATCCGCAAAGCAACCCGTGGTCAGACGCTCCCTTGCCCCACCGCGACCCAGAATCCCTAGGGAGAGCCAGCAGCAGATGATGAAGTGGAAGAAGAGGGGAAATGGAGGACGACCCCCTACTGCCCACGCCCGCCAAAATCACATTACCAGTCTTACGGGACCCCAAACCACTCTTGGATGCAGAGAAGAGGAGCGTCCAACCAACACTCACAAGGGATGATCGACCAGCGCGTTGGAGAGCGTTGGTTAGATCATTGCCTCTCTTTCTCTCTCTTTCTCTCTCTGTTTGGCACCTATGGTAGTAGCAGGAAAATTATACAAGTTTTCAGTTTTAGCATATTTCATACTTATTACAGTAAAAATAATAATTTTTGAATTTGTTATTAGCAACTGAAACAAGATTTCAATTTTTGAATTATTATAATATATTCAGATATGATTGCAGGACTGTTACAAATCTGACATTGGCAATAGTTTTCACCTCCCAACCTTTATCTATGGTGGCGACATTACATGGCATGTTGCCTGTTGCTGAACAAAGTGTTTAATTTTCTTCCTGCGAAAAATGCTTGAAAGTATACCACATCAAGTTTGAACACGTTATTTTTAAACCTACCTAGGCAAGTTACAATGTGATAAATCTGTGGTTCTACGGCAGGAATAAATATATTGTAACGTGTCGTGACCGCTGCATGTAAAAAGGTTACGCTGGACCAATGTGTGTGTGTAATTGCAAATATTGGACGTGCAAAATTAATAAGTTTTAACCGTGAACTAAATTAATTATTTGAAAGTCACGTCTGTTCATTCCCAGAGTTTTCGAAACACGCTTGTGTAACATGCTTAGGTTTCTGTAATGTGAATGTTTGCCACAATCCCAACAAATAACTAAACCCAGACAGAAAATTTCAAATAAATTAATTAATTAACGTAGTAAAAACTAAGTACGTCTGCAAAGAAATGTAAGCAGAATAAAAGTTGGTGTATTTGTGTGNTAATTAATTAACGTAGTAAAAACTAAGTACGTCTGCAAAGAAATGTAAGCAGAATAAAAGTTGGTGTATTTGTGTGATTGTTCACCGCTATCTTTTAAGTTTGTCGCTGCTACATTAAAAAAATACGCGACACGAGTTGCATGCTTGAATTTACGGTCTTTTTCGTTGCACTGATTTCTCGTTTGTTTTAATATTTATTCCAACTGAGTCCATCCTTTTAACAAAATAACCCAACAGATATCAATAACAAGAGGTTAAATACCACAGTTCTGTACCCCCACACTTTTAACAGTTTTAAACACAGTCGCAGCAAAATATGAATGTGTATTATATGTAATGTGCTATATTGTGTATAACAAATATGTCAACAATGTAAAATAATAACCGTAAGAACTACTGTCAATACAGATATTGTTAAAAAGTCATAAAGCTGACCTAAATATGGTTATAGGCCTAAATTGTAAACATTCATACATAATAGTTTTTAAATATATTACAGAATTCTTTGAACAGCTGTAAACAAACCATTTGACAGTTAAAACGTAGAAGTCACATGGCAGTGTTTATGTTTACATGTAGCAGAAGGGTACGTAATCTGTAACCGAAAGTAGAACTTTAACGGGGCCTGTGAAGTGTGAAGTAACAGTTAATGGCCTATATTGATAAATTATGGAATCAATTTTCCTATCCGTACATTAAATATATAATTTGAGATCCTGTTATGTAGTTTGTTTTTCACAGTCTTAATAATAAGGGATACAGTCAAACCCGGTTAATAAATTTCAGAAAAATACTGAATCATGTATGCTTATCAAGCATGGAAACTTTTTAACAGGAAATTTCTTGGAAAGGTTTTACTGTAGTTTCCAGAAGTAAAGAGATCATAACTTCTATGACAGTCACAATAGTGGCATCTATCAGTAGCTTCAGTGTGGCCTATTACCTTGGCCTTTATTGGCTAATGTTCTCTGTTAGTTTTATACTTGAAATTTGCATAGTCACTTGATTGATACCTTTAATTTACATAAACTGAGTGTGCTTTTATTCTGTGCTTGAGGGCAAAGATGTTTTGTGTGTTGGAAGAGTATTAATCCTGTGAGATGTGACTGGCTTTAGCTTCCTGAAATTGGGTAGTAAATTCTGTGGCATTAAGAGGCATTCAAAATAGTGTAGGTCAAATTATTTGAAGAAAAAATATATATATATCTAGTAGAACTTTTGACATTTTTTTATTTTGTAATGGACATTTTGCGGGTCAATTTAACATAACATTTTTATCTATCATTGTACAGGTGCAATGATTTCTAGTTTTGTTATCGTATGCTTACTCTTTAATACTGTACTTAGTGTTGGTTTCCAGAGTGTAAGTGAGCCAAACTTGCTTTGTAGGTGAACATGAAAGTAGAGAACCTGCTGACAAACTCTTCTAGCCTGTCTCTGATATGGGGGCCGGACAGCTCGCCCAACAGTTCCCAACTCGAGTACCTGCCGTCCATCTGCAAGCGCGACGGAGCCGAGATATGGCACAACAGCTCGGCGTGGCAGACGGAAGTGCACTACCAGTTCTCGGGACTCGAGCCTTACACCGCCTACAGGATGAAGGTTTACGTGAGAGAGAATACTACAAAACTGGTGTTCCCATCATCGCAGTGTGTGGATGCCACGACGGCTGAAGGAAGTGAGTGAAATATGTGAAGAGTTTGGAAAATATATGTTAACCTAAGCGCACAGTATTGACAATGTTCTCTGCTCTAACACGTAAGAAATCATAAGCAGCTTGATAGTATACAGTACACTGCATTACTTCTAGCCATATACAGGAAAGAAAATTTTTTGTTTAAAAAATTTTGTTGTGAAAATTAAAAATTCCCATGTAATATTTAAAAAAATTCCAGGTCAAAATATTGTAGGCGTTACTAGTTGCTTATAAAATTACTATTGTTATTTTTAATAATCTTCTTCCACAAAAATTTGAGTAAAAGAGAAACTGGAGCATAATGGCTTTTTAGGGTGAAAAATTAGATCACTAAAGTCCTAGCCTTTTTTATGTTCGTCATTATGCGACTTAGCTGTACCACAAGCAATTAATCCTACGAGTGTGGAGCACTTTCAGCTCATTGACCACCTCTGTTTTCAGTGAATGCCTAAAAAAGGCCTGGTTTATTTTCTCCTTTTCTTTCATCTTTTCCTGGTTCCTACCCCCCACCCCCCTCATACCTATGCCATACCTTTGCGTGGATTCATCGTCTGTGAATTTACAGGTATAAAAATTATCTTCATATTCACAAACAAACCCTTGCATGTGAAATTATGCAATGAAATTGCGACGTAGTCACATTGGACAGGTTACAAATGCAATTTACCATAAATTTCTCCTCAAAACGGCAATTAATACATAATTTTTAGTTTAAAAAGACTTATAAAACAAGTAACAGTTATAGGGGTGGAGTGCGAGGGTAGCTTTCAGGCTGGTCCGTGCCAGCTTGCAACGGGGTGAGCAGACAAGCAGTCCTTATTTAACGTTTTTGTTACTTAATATATTTTTTTTAAACACATGTTTTTAAAACATTAATTAGATGACAAAAGTAATGACAAGTTTACCGTTATGAATATTTATGCTGAAGGTGTGACGTGCCATGAGACAGAGACTTTTTACGTTTAAATACTGTAAGTTCTATGGTTGTACGTGTATTGGTGTCATGCCGAGACTCTACTTGTCAACCTTTACAAGTTACCAATCCCATTATCTGACGTTGCCGCCCAGCGTGGCAGCAAAGAGGAAGCGCTTTGCAGGGAAGCAAAATGGCTGAAGTCACGAATGTAACGCCCACCAGATTTTATCACAACCGATCATCACAAACGTCAACCAAGTTTCAAAATATGTAGCAGAAATATTGTTTTCATTCCAGGGCAACATTAGCAGTTTAGCAAACTAAAATTATTGATTCGCAAGACACAAAAGGTGATTATTAGGTGCGAATATTTGTTGTTTATAACCTAAAAGCACGGTCACTGGATTTGCACATTCATTAGCTCATCTGCTGTAAAAAAAACTCTACTCCAGTAACGATCCACCAATATGGATTGGGTATGCACGCAGCTCTCTATGTTACTAGAGGGTGTGCAGGCTAGTTGCCTTCCCCTCTTCATTCACCTTGGCAAGGTCGCGTGCAATGCTCACTTGCAATACTTGGTCTCATTGTACTGGCTGTTACACACCTTGTTCAGAGCGGCGGCAAAGGGAGTCGTGCTAATTGTAACTGCATTAAGGCATTTACCTTTTACCACCCTTATGTTGAGTGTATATAAAGCTCACGAAAGACCAGGTAATGGTCCTGTGATAATAAGTAAGTTAACATTTTAATAATAAATCATCTGATTTTGCTGCAAGAGGTCAATGAAAATAATAGCTCGCACTTGCTAAAAGTTTTTTTTGGCGACAAGGGGAGGATATATAGGTTCATCTAGGGTATAGTTTCCCTTGGAAGATTTCTAAATATTGAAATTAATAGATATTTTACTAAAACATTTAATTTTTGCTCTAGAAAGGATTGAACACAGAAGCATTTTTGACTTTTTGGAGGTCAAAGACAATAAAAGTAAGTAAAGTTTGATCTGACAAGTGCGTGGATCTTATGAGTCAAATCACATTATTATGACCACCTGCTAGAAGTGCCTTCTGCAGCGCATAGTCCATGACGTACGGCCCATGACGTGGACTGGTGAAGCAGCTATATAATGTGACAGACAGGCTGGCTGTACACATTGCGCTTCCTGCAGTCATGGGTAAGGGAAGCAATTATCATTGGCTTTCGGGCCAAGGGGGACAGCATTTCGGAAACAGCGAAGTTTGTGAACTGTTCACTTGCCTTTGTGGTAAAGGTGTATCATGAGTGGATGAATGGCCATTGGGAATAACCGTCATGGAAACTGTGGAACTCCACGCACCATTGATGTCCGAGGTGAACGTCGACTACAACGGTGCGTGAAGGCCAACCGACAGGCTAGTGGAACAGATCACCGTCCAAATGAACCAGAGGGCATCCAGACACGTCTCTACTGCAACAGTTCAGAGAACCCTTAAGTGAATGGGGCTTCTGAGTAGACTGCGGGTGACTGCACCCATGCTAACACAAGTGATCAACAAAAATGACTGGAATTTGCTTGACAGTATGGCGACTGGACTGCTGCTGATTGGCGATGGGTAGCCTTCTCAGACGAGTCACGTTTTCAGCTGCATAGAACGGATGGACATCAGCGTGTCCGGCGAGAAACGTCAGAGAACCGACACCCTGAATCCATTGCTCGTTGAACACAAGGTGGTTGGGGACAGTATTGGGGTATTATCTAGCTCCCATCAGCCGTGTGGAAGGCACCCTTAATCGATTTGGTTATGAATCCATCCTCTGCGATCACATCCACCCATCCATGATGATTGTCTTTCCTCGGGAGGATGGAATCTTCCAGCATGATAATGCGCCGTGTCACACGGCTAGTAGTGTCCGCACGTGGCTGGAAGAGCACGATCAAGACTTCACAGTTCTTCCCTGGCCCCCAAACAGCCTCAATCTCAATCCATTTGATCATCTGTGGGACCATCTCGATCGTCGTGTTCGCTGTCTGTCTCCTCCGCCATGCACCCTTCAACAGTTGTGGATGCAATGCAGGCCTCATGGCTCCAGATACCCGTGGAGACCTATCAGCACCTGACAGAGTCACTGCCAGTTCATCTAGCTGCTATCCATGCGGCTAAGGGCGGTTACCCTGGATACTAGCAGGTGGTTATAATAATAATTTGATTCGACTGTGTATAACATGTTATTTTGCTACTAAAACCATGCAAAAATGACCTACATAAAATTTTTATATGATTTTTGCCAGTAGGTCAAACTTAAATGAGTTCTTCAAAGTAACTAATTTTTCTGGGAACTGTGANGGGGACAGCATTTCGGAAACAGCGAAGTTTGTGAACTGTTCACTTGCCTTTGTGGTAAAGGTGTATCATGAGTGGACGAATGGCCATTGGGAATAACTGTCATGGAAACTGCGGAACTCCATGCACCATTGATGTCCTAGGTGAACGTCGACTACAACGGTGCGTGAAGGCCAACCGACAGGCTAGTGGAACAGATAACCGTCCAAATGAACCAGAGGGCATCCAGACGCGTCTCTACTGCAACAGTTCAGAGAACCCTTAAGCGAATGGGGCTCCTGAGTAGACTGAGGGTGACTGCACCCATGCTAACACAAGTGATCAACAAAAATGACTGGAATTTGCTTGACAGTATGGTGACTGGACTGCTGCTGATTGGCGATAGGTAGCCTTCTCAGACGAGTCACGTTTTCAGCTGCATAGAACGGATGGACATCAGCGTGTCCGGCGAGAAACATCAGNTAGAATGGATGGACATCAGCGTGTCCGGCGAGAAACATCAGAGAACCGACACCCTGAATCTATTGCTCGACGAACACAAGGTGGTTGGGGACAGTATTGTGGTCTGGGGGATGTTCTCTTAGTATTATTTAGCTCCCATCAGCCGTGTGGAAGGCACCCTTAATCGATTTGGTTATGAATCCATCCTCTGCGATCACATCCACCCATCCATGATGATTGTCTTTCCTCGGGAGGATGGAATCTTCCAGCACGATAATGCGCCGTGTCACACGGCTAGTAGTGTCCGCACGTGGCTGGAAGAGCACGATCAAGACTTAGCAGTTCTTCCTTGGGCCCCCAAACAGCCTCGATCTCAATCCATTTGATCATCTGTGGGACCACCTCGATCATCGTGTTCGCTGTCTGTCTCCTCCGCCATGCACCCTTCAACAGTTGTGGATGCAATGCAGGCCTCATGGCTCCAGATACCCGTGGAGACCTATCAGCACCTGACAGAGTCACTGCCAGTTCATCTAGCTGCTATCCATGCGGCTAAGGGCGGTTACCCTGAATACTAGCAGGTGGTTATAATAATAATTTGATTCAACTGTGTATAACATGTTATTTTGCTACTGAAACCATGCAAAAATGACCTACATAAAATTTTTTATATGATTTTTGCCAGTAGGTCAAACTTAAATGAGTTCTTCAAAGTAACTAATTTTTCTGGGAACTGTGANTTTTTTATATGATTTTTGCCAGTAGGTCAAACTTAAATGAGTTCTTCAAAGTAACTAATTTTTCTGGGAACTGTGATAGGTCATAATTTTGAGTTTTGATTATATTGTTAAAATGGTGAACGTGCCTTGTGTTGCAGAGCCATCTCCACCGTGGAGTGTGCAAGTGAAGCAGCTGAGTGCGATGAACGTGAACGTGTCGTGGAACGCTCCTCACAGCCCACACGGGGTCATTCAACAGTACACAGTCCTGCTGAGTCCTCCTCTGCCACCTCTGTCCAAGACTGTCGAAGGGAAAACCACTTACGCAATTGTGGAATCTGTGTTCACACCTGGCTCCAACTACACCTTCTGGGTGAGTGCTGCAGAGTGTATGTGGCCATTGTAGCAAGTGTGTGGGCACCGTTTGTCCCAGTATGTGTGACATGGCCCTTTTGATATTACATTGCAAAGCAACCATAACAAGTATGAGCTATAACAACACAGTCAATATAGTAATACACTTTGAATGCATCATTGTATTCTATATTAAATACAAAGGTTAGAACACTCCTTTAAAATGAATGCTTTTTTGCAGACTCACTGTGAGGAGATAGCATCCCTCAGTGTTATTGAAACACANAACACTCCTTTAAAATGAATGCTTTTTTGCAGACTCACTGTGAGGAGATAGCATCCCTCAGTGTTATTGAAACACATGTAAATGTTTTAATTTTTGGAAACACCAGTTGAATGTTGAGGAGTTTTCCTTCTCTCCTACAGAGGAGAGGAAGAAAGGAACAGATAGGAATATGTCCATCTCGTTCTTCCCCTTCAATACCCTACTGCCTCCTCACTCCTCTGTNAACACTCCTTTAAAATGAATGCTTTTTTGCAGACTCACTGTGAGGAGATAGCATCCCTCAGTGTTATTGAAACACACGTAAATGTTTTAATTTTTGGAAACACCAGTTGAATGTTGAGGAGTTTTCCTTCTCTCCTACAGAGGAGAAGAAGAAAGGAACAGATAGGAATATGTCCATCTCGTTCTTCCCCTTCAATACCCTACTGCCTCCTCACTCCTCTGTGGTCTTTGTTAGCTATTGTCCTGTTGCCAGGCAGAGTTGCATTCATTGGAACAAAGAGGGAATTGATCACAAGAGCAGGGAAGGTAGCAGACAAGAGAGAGAGAGCAAGTGAGAGTGTGTGAGCATGACAGAGAGTGTGTGAGCATGACAGAGAGTGTGTGAACATGAGAGTGTGTGTAAGCACAAGAGAATGTGAGCGCGAGAGAGTGTGTGTGAGCGAGAAAGAGTTAGTGTGTGTAGCGAGAAAGAGTGTGTGAACGAGAAAGTATGAGAAAGCAAGAGAGAGAGAGTGTGTGTATGTGTGAACAAGAGAGAGAGTGTGTGTATGTGTAAGCAAGAGAGAGAGTGTGTTAGCAAGAGAGAGAGTGTGTGTATGTGTAAGCAAGAGAGAGAGTGTGTGTGAGCCAGAGAGAGAGTGTATGTGTGCATGTGTGTGAGCGAGGGAGAGTGAATGGGAGGGAGGGAGAGAGAGAGTGTGTGTGTGTGTGTGTGTGTGCGTGCGCGTGTGAGGGGGTGTGTGCGTGTGAGAGAGCATGAGCATGTATGAGCGTGCAACAGAGCATGAGCATGTGTGAGAAAGCGTGAGCGAGTGTGTTACCGTCACACTTGTCAGTCCCTGTATCTGCAGACTAAATCCGCCAGTGTTTACATTTCAAATGGGTCAAATAAAGGATAGTCAAATGTGCCCCATTGTATTTTATGGTCGTCTGTTGTCGTTATACACTGAAGTGCCAAAAAAACTGGTACACCTGCCTAATATCGTGTAGGGCCCCCGCGAGCATGCAGAAGTGCC